>SNQJ01S0050496.1:121847-137661 GCA_010110895.2 Picea sitchensis
TGAGAAGAAATTATTCTACATAGATTGTGAAGAGGAAGAATAAAAAGAACAAGAAAAAGAACCATGTCAATATGAAAATGTAGAAGTGATTTCTTCTGAAGAGTTGAATCCCACGATATCGTGTAATGCATTGGTTGGAATTATCACTCCTCAAACCCTCAAGATCGAAGGATATATCTAAAAGAAAAAGGTAATGGTCCTAATTGATTCTGGTAGTACTCATAATTTCATTCACTATAAATTAGCCAAAGCTCTCAATTTCTTTGTATATCCAGCACCAGAGTTTCAAGTAATGATTGCAGATGGAGGAAATATCAATTACTCAGGAAAATGAAATAAGATCAATCTTACTATGGGTGAATATGTAATGAATATTCTAATGATTGCTATACCTGTTGAAATAGGTTTAAAGTTTTTATCTCTAACCTAACACTTCGTATTTTCCTAATATGGGGTTGCCTTAACATTTAATTTAAAAAAAATAAATAAATAACTAAAACTTCTCTTTTTCAGGATTTAGCTTTTCATAAGGTATAACCCTCGCTATCAGTTCCAAAATCCCGATATCGAAATCCTGACAGACATTCTTTTTAATAATAAAAGGCAGAAAACTAAAATGTTTTAAAGTCCCGATGCACGTTCTATAAAGTATTTTTAATCGTGATTAATTAAACCTTAGAGGAGTTGATTAACAACCTTCTAACCTTTCAGGATTTGGGTTTACTCAGAGAAATGCGTTTTCAATGAATATCGATTCACAAAACCGCGATCCCCGATTTCCCCAAAAAATGGAAGTTAGTTATTAATCTTGATTAATTAAATTACTAATACCAACGTTAAGGCCTAAACTAATCTCATCGCGATTTTAGGATTTGGGGTTTAGTGATGACATACCTCGTGGAAGCAAGATCCCTGAAACCCCAAAACGCGAAGTCTCGACTAATAACCAATGTTTATGCTGAACTAACTTTGTTTTAAAATCCTAATTAATGGTAATTAAAATTCTTTAGGTATTTTCATATTTCGGATTCCGTTGAACGAGATCTTTCAAATTTTAAATTTAGAATCGTCGAAATATGACCATATTAATAACAAATAATTGATGATTTTTGTGACACAAATGTGTATCTCAGAAATATTCTCTGCATTAAAGGTATTAATTTCTTGTCAGCTGCATCAGTACTTTCACCATAAAATGAGTTAAAGGAAAATTAAAGGTCTGGGTTTCGAATCTTATTCTTGTTCTTTCTATCAGGAGTAAGTCACATTCAACCAAGCTTATACACCTATCTTATGTGATAGGTTTTCGTTCTAACACGAAAGTTATGGCACCGAAGAAGGCACCTAAGAAGAGTGAAGATACAACTGAGATTTGCAGCCTAGAGGGAGATTTCATATTTGACACTACGCCACATGCTATCGAATCGATCAAACATTGGAGACAAATATATGAAATTTTGGACTACGAAATCAAAAATTCCCCTAATGATTCTGAGAATCACCTTCGGGACATAGCAGAATCAGAGCTTCACAAGATTGCAGCATGCCCATGGCTCATGACGTACAACGACATGGTCAGTTGGGCTTTAGAAAATATCGATATTTCCATGAGAAGCATTTTAAACGTTCAAGCGGTCATTATCGGGTCAAAGTCAGGGAAAGGAAAAGAGTTTGAAACATAACCAAAAATCCCTACTGACATTCCTAAAAAAGTAGGAGGAACGACATCAACAGAGTTGGGAAGCCCTATTACTTCTTTGACCCATTTGCAGTTTACTTACGAAAACCCCCAGATGGAAGTTCTATATGTTAGTGATCTTGAACCTATTTCTAGAGACGAGATTCCTTCATCCGATTATTTTTTAAGTAAAAAGAGGAAGGTTGTCTTGAAACAGGAAATGCATCCAAGAGGAGATGCAATGATAAAGAAACATAAGATCATCGTAGATGGACAAAATCTTGAAGAAGAGGATTTCGCTATAGAAGTAGTAGGCTCAATGGGAGCCTTGGCAACAACAAATTTATACTCTGTAGGTAACTTGAGAACTAGGTTACAAAAGAAAGATCAAATGATAGCCCAGCTACAAAGTCAATTAAAGGAGACTAAAATAAATATCAGTTAGGAAATAAACAAAGGGCTAGAACAAGCCAGAGTCAGTGACATACAAGATATTCAAATGCTAAAAGAAAGCTTAAATTAAATGAACATGAAGATACAGGTCATTCAAGGACAGGTCCTCCACTAGGAAGAAATGAATAAACAATTACAAAATAAGATGAATTCAATTCAAAATCAAGTGGTAGAGATGGAAAATTTTCAAGCACAGGTCTTGGAAATACATGCAAAAATAGAAAAAGAGAAACAGGGAGTGATCTCCAAGCTAGAAATTATTCAGAATTAATTTCAGGAGGCAAACAAATCCTTTGATGGTATTCTTTTGAAAGAGAAAGAAGCAAAAGTAGCCAGGACCACTTTTCAAAAGGCAACGGCTTTTTCAGCAAAAGAGGAAGTCAGAAAAACTCAAAATCTATCTGTTCAGAGCAGATTAAAGGGAATACAATACTCAACGTATGGGAGGAAAACCTTTCCGAAAACAAGAGAATAACCAAAGAGGTTAATGATGATTGCCAAGGAATTTTCGCCCTTCTAGATAAAGCTTCATTGAACATTGGAAGAGACAATTGTCTTGGGTTGTTAGGACAAATTAACATTGGAAAGCATCAATTAAATTTCAAGGAGAATCTGGATGAAATTCAAATAGAAATCTCACAAATAAAGGTAATTGATGTCACACAAATTAATAGGTGGATGGTGAAGATGAATTTAAAGTTACAAACTATTGAGTTTATAGGAAAGATAATTGAAGATCGTCTACTAGAGCTACAGAGAAAATTCTTCCTATTTGAGGCGAAAGATATTCCAGAGGCTCCTAGAGTTTTGGTGCAGTTCCTAGGAACGTGTATTAGCTGTCTCAAAATGGAAGAAGGAAGTTCATCAACAAAGAAATAAAGTATTATTTTGGAAGTTTTCGTCACCGAAATTACAAAGAAGATAAAGATAGAAATGTAAACGGTTCAATATTCCACATATATGTAACCGTTAACCTTCAAAAGTTAGTTAAACACCAACATAAAAAGAATTTGGTGATCATGTATAAATATAATTTCACAAGATTGAAGAAAGGGATTTTTGCTTTGGAGTCGATTGTACTAGAAGTTTTTCTCATTTGCAGTGATAAGATAATGCAGAAGAGATTTTGAATTCTGTCAACTTGAAGTTATGTGTCCCTTTACTTTGTTTTCAACATCTTTATTTTCATGTCTTTCTAATGAATGACTAGCTACAGTTTAGCACAAACTTCTACTGTAGTTTGAATTTATTTGATTTTCTAATCATTTACAGATTTTCCTCTGTGATTGCTATCAGCAGTTTCAAGACCTGTAGGTCATTTGGATGGTTACATTTTGTACTTCATTAGAAATTTTGTTTTTCTTCCCTTCTTCTATTATGATATGAGATTCTTTTATGATCAAAGCCTCATATTTCTAACAGCATTATGTTTCTTCTTCTTCCATCATTCTCAACACTCTTAATTATTTCAAGTACAAGAAATGGCCTCTATTGTTGTTATGTTATTATTTTAAATTCAAGAACTCCTTTTTTTTGTATCTTTCAAAACAGAGGTAACATAATCTTTGAACATTTTATAATTTAATAAATTTTTACCCCTCATGACTGTCCCCAATACTAGACAGCCTAACATAGAACCTGGCCTTATAGATCAAACTAGCATTGCTTTAAACTTATTTAATACCATCCTACAAACAGAAAATACTCGGGTCAAGTTAGGACATTCGTGGGTAGTTATCGAGAGAGATATTAGCGTCCAAGAACAATGGGAAGCTAGACAGAGACAATTGAAGAATCAACTCTGATTTACCCTTCACAAATTGATATTTTACCTCTTAACTCTCTCTATCTTTTCGGATGCCTTGACGATATACTTTAGAGCCTTAAAGTATAAACTCAGGAACAACATCTTTTTGGCGCCATTGCCGGGGAATGAAGAAACAAAACTTTTCCCTGGGAAGAATGACATTGACATTTTATTTCTTTGATAGTGAACAAAGATCGAAAAAATTTCTAAGGCTACTTCCATATTTCACTTGGCGACTCCACAATAAGTTAACTGGATTTTAGCCGAAATAACACTAGAAACAAACTGGACGACAAGCAGACCTCGCCAGTTTCTGATCCGGAAAATATTTTAAAATCACGAAGATCCCTTAGACAAATCGTTTTCCCCATACATACTATTTGTTAATCTGATTCTACACAGTAGAACGTTAAGGGAATACTTGAGAGATCTTTCTCGCTCCCCCTTTCAACCGATACGTTCTCTTTTCCTGAAGTGTATACCCCTACTACCAAGTACCCTGACAAATTCCTTGTATATCCTGATTCAACCCCTGTTGATTCTTCGATATATTCACTTTATGAGTTTGGAGAAACAAGTTCTTTTCTTCTTGGGACTTCTTTCTCTAGTTCCCTATGCCTTGATAATCAGTTTCCCACAACCTTTCTGTCACATTCAAGAACAACTCAAAATCTGCCAAACTTATGTGAGCTTTCTCCTCATACACTCTGAGTTTCAGCCTCAAATCCATCAATGGCTGCACACGGAAGCGCGGGAGCTGGAGGCGGTGCCAAAGGTGGTGCCCCAGGAGGAGCAGTAGGAAACCAAGTACCACTCCCTGGAATCTTTGCTAAGGTGGCTACCAGATATTCCCCCCTTGTCCTCTCGGTCCCCCTACACAACCTTCCCGAAAATTACATGAAAATTCTTCCCAAATTCACAAGGGAAGGAGATTTAACCGCACAAGAACACATCAATTTCTTTGACCAATTTCCTGACATCCTTAGAATCTAGAACGAATATGTCTATTTTAGAATCCTCGTTTAGACTTTCGAAGAACAGGTGAGGACCTGGTTTTGAGCCTTGGCAACGGGATCTATAAGGTCTTACGAAGAACTTGAAAACTCTTTTATTAGAAAATGGGGAGAAAGGAGAGACCACCTCTATTACCTAGCTGAATTTGGGTCTCTCAGAAAGAAAATCTCAGAATCAGTTCTTGAGTTCACTCAAAGGTTTAACAAGTTGTATAATAAAATCTCGATTGAGGTCAAACCTTCTCAACCCACAATGAAAGTAACTTTCCCCAGATCCTTTGACCCCGATTTCTCTCTATTATTTAGAGAAAGGAGATCAGTAGATCTCACCAAGATGCAAGATGATGCCCTAGAAATTGAATCGAACATGATGGCATCAGGAAAACTAATAGCCAAAGTAGAAACTAGGAACAAAGAAAATAGAAAATTCAAAGAACAAGGTGGATCCTCAGGATCAGGGAAATCCTCAGGAGATAAAATAGACGACATGGCTAGAATAATTAAAGAGATGTCAAATAAGATCTCAAAAATGGAATTCGATAAATAAAAAAAGGATCATTTTCTTAGGAAGGATTTCAGAAGGAATCCAGATCCTCAAGCCCCACAAAGACAGATTAAGAATGAGGATAAAGAAATCCCAACCCCCTTCAAGAGTGAAAACTTCATTGGAGGGGAAGACCTAGAAAATTTTGAAGAGTTAGACGAGTATATAAACAATCTTGGCGACGATAGTCTACAACCCTATTTATCGAGAAAATATTATGAAAAATCCTTAAATCAAGAAAATAGAGAGGAAGACGGTGTAAACAACAGTAATTCTGAAGATTTGAACTATCAGGGTATTGTAGATGATATAATGGTCGAATTGCACCAGAAATACAATTTAAGACCTAGAAACAAGAATCTTCCAACCACCCCAATGAAAAGGATCCTGCCGAGGGGAGAAACTGATGAAGCGAGTCCAAAGAATGTTGAGAAGCAGACTGCAAAAACCAACACCGCTGACACGCAACCTGTCAAGCCAAAGTCAGTAGGAACACCCACCGTGAAAACATAGGTCCCTGTGAGTGAAACCAAATCCAAACCACAAAAGAAAGATGAAAAGAAAGGAATGGAGGCCCAAAACATGGAGAGCGACAAAGCCATGGGAAATTTTAGTCTGTAAAATGAAATAAACAAAATCAATATTCCTATACCTCTTGTTGAACTGGAAAAAAACCCCATATATAGAAAACAAATTTCCAAGATGATTAGTTTTTCAGAAAATGAAAGCCAAGCCGATGTCATTAACTTAGAAGATGAAAAGTCGAACATAGTTTTCGGTCCACATTTCGAAGGCGTCAAAGACACTTTCGCCCCCTTATATATCATGTTATCCTTGTTCGACCACCTACTCCATAACTACATGCTAGATTCTGGAGCATCCCACAATGTAATTCCTAAAGCCATTATGGGTAAATTGGGCCTCGAAATCACTAGGCCTTATGGAGATTTATATTCATTTGATTCAAGAAAAGTTAAATGTATAGGCATGATTAAAGACTTGGTGCTAAATCTGGCACAAATACCTGCAAAAAGCATTCTAATGGACGTAGTGGTTGCCAATATCCCTCCGAAATATGGAATGTTGTTATCCAGGTCCTGGGGCTCCAAGCTTGGAGGATATCTCCATCTTGACATGACATATGCTACGATTCCAATTTTTGGAGGACAGTTCACACGCCTATACAGAGAAACCAGGTTGGCATTCATGGTAAGTTATCCACACAACCCGAATAACTACCCTGTATATATTGATGATCAAGATTTAGATAATTGTATTTTATCCATTTATGATGATATTGATGTAGGTATAGATGAAAGTTGTAGAGAAGAGAAAACAAAAAAATTAAAAATTAAAAAGGATGTATATAGCACTGGTGTGTGGAAGATTTTTTTTTATGGTGCCTCATCCTACTTTGGAGCTAGAGCTGGGGCACTCCTCGTGGCTCCTGATAATCAATTCGTAATACCCTTTTACTATAGGCTACAATGGAATGTGGACCACACTAATAATGTATGCGAGTATGAAGCCCTAGTGTTAGGGTTAGAAGCCGCTAGGAGAATGAAAATAAAAAACCTTGAAGTCTTTGGTGACGCTAAGCTAATTGTGAAACAGGTAAACCAACAATACCAGGCCAAACATCCTAGGTTGAGGTCTTATAGGAATTGCATCTGGGATCTGATAAAAAATTTATTCTCCTTTGTCAAGGTTCACTACATTCCAAGAACCAAAAACGAACAGGCTGATGCATTAGCCAAAGAAACCTCAACATTCACACCTCCCACTGCTTTTAAACTAAAGTACCATATACAAATGAGACACAGACCTTCCATACCGAATAACATACAACATTGTCAATTTTTTGAGGACGATGAACAACTTCACAATTTTTTAGAATCAATGGACGAGTTTGCCGAAACGCATGCTGACCAAGAAAACCAAAATGATCCTATTTGGATCATGCAAGAAGGGGAGGACCCCCAAGAATTCCACGATAAAATCGCTAATCACCGAATGCATGTTCTAAAAAATAACCAGATCCCCAAGGGCATGATTCCCTTGGAAAGGTTATTTAATCAAGATGAAATTCCTTTAAGATCCACTTTACAACCTCAGCCAGAGGAAGTTAAGGACTGTGACATAGGTACCAAAGAAAATGTTGGGTTGGTGAAATTATCCAAATACCTGTCCCCAGAAACCAAAAGTAAATATGTTGAGTTGATTAGAAAATATAAAGACATTTTCGCTTGGTCTTATGACGAACTGAGAACTTATGATACTTCTATAATCGAACATAAAATTCCTTTGAAACCTGATGTCAAGCCTTTTAAGCAGAAACTCAGACAGATAAACCCTATGCTGCTACCAGTGATAGAAAAAGAAGTTAAAAAACTCTTGGATGCCAAAATCATCGTCCCACTAAGATATTCCGAGTGGATATCTATTTTAGTTCCAGTAAGAAAGAAAAATGGTGAAATCAGACTGTGTGTTGATTTTAGGAACCTAAACCGATCGCCACTCAAGGACAATTACCCATTACCTAAGATGGACCATGTTTTAGAGAAAGTAGTTGGAGCTAACAGAATATCAATGATTGATGGTTTTTCAGGTTACAATCAGATTGCAGTACACCAAGATGATAAGGAAAAAATGGCTTTCACTACCCCTTGGGGTACCTTCATGTACGATAAAATGCCTTTCGGCTGGATGAATGCAGGGGAAACCTTCCAGCGAGCCATGGACATCTCCTTTGTGGGTGAGAGAGATAATTTTGTTGTTATCTATCTCGATGATCTGATTGTTTTTTCAAAATCCGATGCAGAACATCTAATGCACCTAAAGCAAACTTTCAAGAAATGTCGTAAATTTGGTTTGTCCCTTAATCCCAAAAAATCTCATTTCTCTATGCAAGAAGGTAAGCTATTAGGTCATATAGTGTCTAAATACGGAATCAAAATCAATCCAAAAATAATTGAAGCAATAGATACTATAAACATCCCTAGAAATGTAAAAGAAATTCAGTCTTTCTTAGGAAAAATAAAATTCTTGATAAGATTCATCACTAACTTCGCTGAAATTTTGAAGCTGATCACAGATATGTTAAAAACGAACAGTGAGACGAAGTGGACAAGTGAAGACAAAGTGTCTTTTCAACGAATCAAGAAAGTTATCAGCGAAGCGCCAGTCTTGGCAATTCCTTATTACACAAAAGAGTTTCTAATCTTTTCCTTTGCTTCCGAACAGACTATTGCAGCCGTATTGTTACAGAAAAATGAGGAAGGCTTTGAACAACCTATTGCATTTTTCAGTAAAATTTTGAGAGATGTTGAGTTGAAATATAATATACTAGAAAAACAAGCTTATGAAATGGTGAAGGCTCTCAAGGCTTTCAGAACGTATGTATTACACTTGAAGATCATAGCCTATGTCCCTACAAGCTCTGTTAAAGATATACTGGTTCAGCCGGATAGTGATGGCAGAAGAGGAAGATGGCTAGCTAAGATTCAGTAGTTCGATATGGAAATCAAACCAACAAAACTCATTAAAGGCCAAGGTTTGGCTAAATTGCTAGCCGAATCAAACTTGCAGGCACTTGTAATAAATCAGTTGTAGGAAGACGAGGGTTTTCTAGAGATTAATGAACTCGATATCGCTACACCTACAGTTGAGATTCAAGACAAGTTTTCTACTTCAGTCTGGTACCGTGATATTGTTTATTACCTATTAACTCTTCAATGTCCCAGTGAACTAACCCCATCTAAATCCAGGACACTGAAGCTACATGCTATAAAATATTGTATTATAGACATAAACTTATATTAGAAAGATCCCCTGGGTTTCTTGCTAAGGTTTTTAGTCGAGACCGAAACCGAAAAGGTTATTAATGAGTTCCATGAGGGAGTATGTGGAGGACACCATGCTTGGCGAGCTACAACTTATAAAATCTTAAGAGATGGATATTATTGGCCCAAACTATTCACAGATGTAAACACCAAAGTCCTAACTTGTACTCCCTATCAGTTGTTTACAGGTAAACAAAAAGTCTCAGATTTACCTCTTATTCCAATTAAAACCGAAGCTCCTTTTCAGCAATGGGGCCTTGATTTCATCAGAAAAATTCATCCACATTCCAGTGCTCAGCACAAGTGGATCCTAACTACAACGGACTACTTTACTAAGTGGGTGGAAGCTATTCCCATGAGAAGCGCAACTGACTCAGTAGTAATCAATTTTCTAGAAGAAAATATTTTATCCAGATTCGACTGTCCCCGAAAGATAGTCACCGATAATGTGCAAGCGTTTAAATCAATAAATATGATAAGCTTTTGCCAAAAATTTAACATCATATTAGGACACTCCACAACTTATTATCCATAGGGTAATGGTTTAGCTAAGTCATCTAATAAAAGTCTGAAAACCATGATCAAACAAATCTTGGCTGAGAACAAGAAAGCGTGGCATATCCATTTGAAATACACTCTATGGGCCAACAGGATAAGTACCAAAAGGTCAATTGTGATTTCCCCTTTTCATATGGTATATGGCACTGATGTTATTTTACCAATCAATCTTTCTCTGCCAGTAATGAAACTTTGGAAAGATTCAAGCGAAGAACCTAATGACATTACTAGGAGGGAAAACCAACTGGTCGAAGTTCAACAAAATAGAGTTGAAGTAAACGAAAAGTTGCAGAGATATCAGGATAAAATGAAGGATTTATTTGATCAAAAAGCTAAGGATAGAGATTTCCTCCTTGGAAATCTGGTACTAAAATGGGAAGCCAGAAGAGAAGACACTGGCAAACATGGCAAGTTCGATTCGCTCTGGTCTAGCCCTTATAGAGTCTCAGCCTTATAGGGAAAAAATTCTTTTTCATTAGAAAATCTCGATGGAGACATTCTGAGCGTCCCTTTAAATGGGTGATACCTTAAACACTACATGCAGTAATATGTTTCCAAACTCTCATTGTACATACCGGTTTGTTTTCATGTTTTCTTTATAGTTACATTGCTTTCGGTAAGTTTTATTTTGTCAAAAAAAAATAAAAATTAGAAAATGTAAATACAAAACAGTTCAAAATCTCACAGTTCAAAAGATTTATATGAGTTTCTAACAGTTATGAGTTTTTGATTTGTGTGAGTTTCCGACAGTTATCAGGTCATCTTATTTGCAGGAAAATCGTCAAGGACCCAAGAGATCAACTATACTAAAAGGGTAATCTGCATGAATAATCATGATAAATACTTCCCAAAAAGGTAATAAGTAAACAGTGTTCTGGCTGTAAATACAAAGAAATACTAAGGTATGAAGTCTGACCTGAGAACCTGAGTTAAAATTTCCTAATAGTTACCAATGAGAGAGACACTAAATTTCATGAAGGTTAATGTCATACTAAAAAAAAAAAAAAAACTTTAAAAAATAGTCGTTGACACTCCTAAGTTTTCGAGGTTCTCTTACCTTTTCCCTTTAATCACTATCGAGCTTACTCTTCACCCAACTCTAATTATTTTCCCATTAGTCTTTGGAGGAAAGAAAGGTCTCATCTTAACTTCAGAAATGTTCATACTAACTTTCAAAGCGAGGATAGGTAAAATTCTATGTTTTTCCTAAACTTTGGCTGAACCGGAAGTATGTCTGGGCTAATCCTAACCTTTTAGTCATTCTAGTAGGAATAAACTGATCGTTTTCACTCAAGGAAAGTCCCTAAGAAATATTAATAAGTTTTCCCGGAGATTCTCCCTAAAGTCAAAGAGTCTAAGGGCCAAAAGGAAGATTAACCCAGAGCTATTTAAATAAGTTGACAGACCTTTGCTGTAAAAGTTTTAAGCAGTATATTTTCCTGAGTATGTTACATATTGATTGATTGCCCCCACTTCATAAAAAAAGTATATATAGAAAGATGGCGAAAGGAAATTCATTATTGATTTCCCCCATCTAATCTAAAGAGATGATGAAAGGAAATCCGTTATATGATTTCCCTCATCTCGACATTTAAATGCTAGAAGATAATGAAGTGGTGAAAGGAAATTCAATGTGGAAAATATGATAACTTCACCGGGGTACTGAACAGGCTCACTGGCAGTGAAGCAATGTCTACATATCTGACAAGGCTATTATACAGAATTGCAAGATGCTCTGGTAATTTTTCTTCTTTCATCCAGATTACACTTTAAGATTATGGGATTCCAGATTACACTATAAGAGTACCTTGATGTGAATACGATCAAATAAAAAATAGTAGAACGGCTAATCTTGTTTCGATTATCTTTCACAAATCTGAGGTCAGTTTTAGAAAGGGGAATCTATGTGAGCCTATCTCGAGATTGTCGAATTTTTTAATCTTGAAAATTTTTCCGAAGTTAAGGTCGAAGTCTTTATCTTCCCAGTTGGGTTTTTACAACTATGTCTCACAGACTAGAATAACTGACCCCATTTAACCAATAAAAGCACTAAGTCTACACGTTCTCCTCGTCCCACAAGCAGACGAGGTCCCCAATTGGAGCCTATGTTGAAAAGGTTTAAAGTTTTTATCTCTAACCTAAAACTTCGTATTTTCCTAATATGGGGCCGCCTTAACTTTTAATTAAAAAAAAAAAAAAAGAACTAAAAATTTTCTTTTTTGGGATTCGGCTTTTCATAAGGTATAACCCTCGCTATCAGTTCCAAAATCCCGATACCCAAATCCCGAAAGACATTATTTTTAATAATAAAAGGAAGAAAACTAAAATGTTTTAAAGTCCCGATGCACATTCTATAAAGTATTTTTGATCGCAATTAATAAAACCTTAGATGAGTTGATTAACAACCTTTTAACCTTTCGGGATTTAGGTTTACTCAGAGCAATGCGTTTTCAATGCATATCGATTCGTGAAACCGTGATCCCCGATTTCTCAAAAAAATGGAAGTTAGTTATTAATCTTGTTTAATTAAATTACTAATACCAAGGTTAAGGCCTAAACTAATCTCATCGCGATTTCAGGATTCAGGGTTTAGTGATGACATACCTCATGGAAGAAAGATCCCTGAAACCCCGAAACGCGAAGTCTCGACTCACAACCAATGTTTACGATGAATAACTTTGTTTTAAAATCACAATTAATGGTAATTAAACTTCTTTAGGTATTTTCATATTTCAGATTCCATTGAACGAGATATTTCAAATTTTAAATTTAGGATCGCCGAAATACAACCATATTAATAACGAATAACTGATGATTTTTGTGACACAAATGCATATCTCAGAAATATTCTCTGCATTAAAGGTATTAATTTCTTGTCAGCTGCGTCAATACTTTCACCATAAAATGAGTTAAAGTAAAATTAAAGGTCTGGGTTTCGAATCTTATTCTTGTTTTTTCTATCAGGAGTAAGTCGCATTCATCCAAGCTTATACAACTCTCTTCCGTGACAAGTTTTCGTTCTCACACGAAAGTTATGGCACCGAAGAAGGCACCTAAGAAGAGTGAAGATACAACTAAGATTTGTAGCCTAGAGGGAGATGTCATATATGACACTATGCCACATGCTATCAACTCGATCAAATATTGGAGACAAATCTATGAAATTCTGGACTACGAAATAAAAAATTCCCCTAATGATTCCGAGAATCACCTTCGGGACATAGCAGAATCAGAGATTTACAAGATTGTAGCATGCCCACGGCTCATGACGTACAATGACATGGTCAGTTGGGCTTTAGAAAAGATTGATAATCTGATGAGAAGAATTTAAAATGATCAAGCGGTCATTATCAGCTCATACAGACTGAGAACTCAGAGTTAGGGAAAGGAAAGGAGTTTGAAACATCCCCAAAAATCCCTGGTGACATTCCCAGAAAAGTAGGAGGAATGACATCAACAGAGCTGGGAATCCCTATTACTTCTTTGACCCCTTTGCAGTTTACTTATAGAAACCCCCAGATGGAAGTTCTATAGGTTAGTGATCTTGAACCTATTTCTAGAGACAAGATTCCTTCATTCGATTATTTTTTCAGTAAAAAGAGGAAGGTTTTCTTGAAACAAGAAATGCATCCAAGAGGAGATGCAATGATAAAGAAACATAAGATCATTGTAGATGGACAAAATCTTGAAGAAGAGGATTTCTCTACAGAAGTAGCAGGCCTAATGGGAGCCTTGGAAACAACAAATTTATACTCTGTAGGTAACTTGAGAACTAGGTTACAATAGAAAGATGAAATGATAGCCCAGCTACAAAATCAATTAAAGGAGACTAAAAGAAATATCAAACAGGAAATAAACAAAGGGCTAGAAAAAGTCAGAGTCAGTGACATACAAGAGATTCAAATGATAAAAGAAAGCTTAAATGAAATGAACATGAAGATACAGTTCATTCAAGGACAGGTCCTCCACCAGGAAGAAATGAATAAACAATTACAAAATAAGTTGAATTCAATTCAAAATCAAGTGGTAGAGATGGAAATTTTTCAAGCCCGGGTGTTGGAAATACATGCAAAAATAGAAAAAGAGCAACAGGGAGTGATCTCTGAGCTAGAAATTATTCAGAATTAATTTTAGGAGGAAAAAAAATCCTTTGATGGTATTCTCTTGAAAGAGAAAGAAGCAAAATTAGCCAGGACCACTTTTCAAAAGGCAACGGCATTTTCAGCAAAAGAGGAAGTCAAAAAATATCAAAATCTATCTGTTTCAGAGAAGATTAAAGGGGATATAATACTCAAGGTATGGGAGGCAAACCTTGCTGAAAACAAGAGAATAACCAAAGAGGTTAATGATGATTGCCAAGGAATTTTCGACCTTCTAGATAAATCTTCATTGAACATTGGAAGAGACAACTGTCTTGGGTTGTTAGGACAAATTAACATTGGACACATCAATTAAATTTCAAGGAGAATCTGGATGAAATTCAAATACAAATCTCACAAATAAAGGTAATTGATGTCACACAAATTAATAGGTGAATGGTGAAGCCGAATTTAAAGTTACAAACTATTGAGTTTACAGGAAAGATAATTGAAGATCGTCTACTAGAGCTACATAGAAAATTCTTCATATTTGAGGCGAAAGATATTCCAGAGGCTCTTAGAGTTTTGGTGCAGTTCCTGGGAAAATGTATTAGCTGTCTCAAAACGGAAGAAGGAACTTCAACAACAAAGAAATAAAGTATTATTTTGAAAGTTTTCATCATCGAAATTACAAAGAAGATAAAGATAGAAAGGTAAACGGTTCAATATTGCACATTTATGTAACCGTTAACCTTCAGAAGTTAGGTAATCACCAACAAAAAAAGAATTTGGTGATCATGTAGAAATATAATTTCACAAGACTGAAGAAAGGGATTTTTTCTTTGGATCCGATTGTACTAGAATTTTTTCTCATTTGCAGTGATAAGATAATGCAGAAGAGATTCCAAATTCTGTCAACTTGAAGTTATGTGTCCCTTTACTTTGTTTTCAACATCTTTCTTTTCATGTCTTTCTAATGAATGACCAACTACAGTTTAGCACAAACTTCTAGTGTATTTTGAATTTATTTTATTATCTAATCATTTACATATTTGTGTCTGTGATTGCTATCAACAGTTTCAAGACCTGTAGGTCATTTGGATGGTTACGCTTTGTACTTCATTAGAATTTTTTTTTCTTCCCTTCTTCTATTATGATATGAGATTCTTTTATGATCAAAGCCTCATATTTCTAACAGTGTTATGTTTCTTCTTCTTCCATCATTCTCAACACTCTTAATTATTTAAAGTACAAGAAATGGCCTCTACTATTGTTATGTTATTATTTTAAATTCAAGAACTCCTTTTTTCTGTATCTTTCAAAACAGAGGTAACATAATCTTTGAACATTTTATAATTTAATAAAGTTTTACCCCTCATGAATGTCCCCAATACTAGACAACCTAACATAGAACCTAGCCTTATAGATCAAACTAGCATTGCTTTGAACTTATATAATACCATCCTACAAACAACAAATACTCGGGTTGAGTTAGAACATTCATGGGCAGTTATCGAGAGAGATATTAGCGTCCAAGAATAATGGGAAGCTAGACAGAGACAGTTGAGGAATCAACTATGATTTACCCTTCACAAATTGATATTTTACCCCTTAACTCTCTCTATATTTTTGAATGCCTTGACAGTATACTTTAGAGCCTTAAAGTATAAACTCAGGAACAACAATACCCATGGGTGGTGCTGATGTTGTACTAGGAATCCAGTGGTTACAATCATTAGGAACAATGGATTTTAATTTTCAAGAACTTTCCATGAAATTTTCATTGGAAGGAAAATAAATTGAGTTAAGAGGTATCACAGGGAAACTCGGTAAGGTGATA
>SNQJ01S0050498.1:28065-43374 GCA_010110895.2 Picea sitchensis
TAAGAGGCAACAAGATGACATAAAGAGAAACTGACTTCTACTAATAAAAAATTCTCAAGTCGAGTACATAACTAGAGAACCAGTCTTAGTAAAAAATATTACAATAATGGAGCCTCAACTCAACCATTCCAACCCCTCCTCAATAGCTCTCTCCCTCCTTAAATATAAAATATCATCCTAATATACTTAGGAGTTCAAATCCCCTCTCCTCTATTGGATTCTAAGCCTTGGAGATAGGTGGCAACAATCAAAGNAAATATAAAGTGTTTAATGTATGAATGGACATGGGTACTTTATTCAAAAGTAAAGTACTTGAAGAGTGCTTGAGTACTTTTCTTAAAGATCTACTATAGTTAACTATGGTTTCTATCCACCATTTAGAATGTGACAACTCACTTTCTTTAACTGAAACAATGACAAGTCATCCCCAGGGGATGATGGCATCTTCTGAATTGTGATTGGCTCTTATAAAGTGGATTTTGGTGGTACAATTTTTGTTTTGAGGCCCTCTTTTTACCTCAAAATTCCCCTAATAGGCTCATTTGTTTGTTGGAAATTCAACGCTCAAACACTCACTTTTTTGTTGGTTTGTTCCACATATTGGGAAAGAGTGGTGCATACAAACCTATGTATATCCACTCAACAATTGGCAATTATAATTCCAAAGAAAGAATAGCAACAAATAAAATACAATGCAACTCTACTAGTTCTTTTTCCAAATGTTATGAAATATTATTGCTTTGACACTATTAAGTCTTAAAAGACCCATTCAAGCCATCATCTTCACCATACTGCAAGATTTTTCCATTGATAAACTATTTGCACGATCTTAGAAGTTAGAAACATTAAATAGGATTCCCTTAATGATGGCACTTCTCTACCAACCTCTTCTCTAGAATGACTATCATTTTTTGATGCCATCGTCTCTTGGAACACAAATGTAAACATTCCATGTTCTCCCTTTACCTTTGTTATCCATCTTCTCTTTGGTTTGGTGGTTGGATTCCTGGGATGATGTTGGAGATGTAGCCTCTGACACTTTTCATCCCAATGTTTATTCAACGTGTAATGACTTTAGTAGTTCTTGTCACTATTTTCACTTCTATTCTGGTGAAGACATGAACCTCAGATACCGTTTTGTGACAACAACATTGATGACAATAATTTTCCTCATCTCTTCGATTGAAAACATGTATTAATTTTTAGTGAAAAACATTATTTGGACGAAAGTTAAATATAATGGAGTGAGCACATAGATTAAGTCTTGAACATTCTCCCAAGAGTGGCTAAATATTGATCACCATAAGAAAAATTCAGTCGAACAATGTTTCCATCAAAAAACATGGAATGAGCATATTCCTTCATAAAATGCACTCCACAAAGTGCATGAGGGTGCTATGATGAAAATGAAACTTGTTTTCTAGAGCCTTATTGTTTTTTGACAAGTTGACATAACGAAAAGTGTTGAACCATTCTTCATGTGAATACAATTACGGATCTTCCAACTTGGCCTCAGACCTAGGTAAAATTTAGGCTTAAGTGCCTCTGAGAAATGTTAGCTTCTTCGTGAGCTAGAGTGGGTGTGCTTATGTCTTAGGATAAATCATGTCGTATTAGCATGTGGAATTGAATTTTTTATTGAGGATATCTATGACTTGCAAGCTAGTATGGAGCCAATAAGACAATATCTACTATTTTATAACAAAAATATACAAAACAAGTTATTTGTTTGAGAAATTTTTTATTAGTTTGTAGAAATACTATTCAAAAACTAGATATTATTATGAAAACAATTCTATTAAAGGCTACAAATATTAATGTTCATAAACATTTCACAAAATCCATCCTTTCAAACGAGGTTGTAATAACTACTAAGAAAGAAAGAAATCATGTTGTAACGAGTTAATATCTACTATGAATAATTGAGGAGAGGCTTAATCATCCTCATCCTCATCCTCATATTATTCTTCTTCACTCTAAGAGGAGTCATCTTTTTCATGGCCTAAACAAGTTGCCTCGACTCTTCTTTCTTCTTCATCAATGGAAAATATTCCTAGGAGCAAATATTAGGAGATTCAAAGATATTTTCTTCAGGGGTTCAATTCTCAGAACTATATTTTTCATCATCATCATCATTATTGAATGGTTTATCCTCCTCTTTGGAGGAGTAATTTTTAGATTTCATTGCAATGTAACTACTAATGACGAAGAAAACATATAGTGTATCAAAAGTTCATTTTACCAAAAAAATGTTAAACTGGAATAAACAACAATGAAAAAAACATTGTAAAAAATTAATTGAACAAAATGTTTAAAAAAAACTTACAACCAAGTGGAAACAAAATTAAATATGCATTAAAACTATAAGTGAAATTTGTCCCAAAATGGAAACAAAAAGGAATGCTTTTACCAAGATCAATTTATCCAAAAATGAATACTACAATGAATGTTTCTCAAATTCACTACAAATAGAAGTTATGAACTTGAAGTTCATCATTATTTTTTTCTATATTTAATCAAATAAATTATGCTAATCACTATACCATTCCCAAAGACATTGTATTCAGATCTTGTATGATGGCGGGCTTGTGAATATATCATAATGATTTGATACACCTAGAAACACTTTCATTGAATATTATTATCATATACATTATTTTCACTATCTCATGTTCTTTCTTTTAACCTTTCAACCATAATAGACAAATCAAATATTATTCCATCATATTATGATGGAACTAGATAAAGTATGTTGATAGAAAATGTATCTATACTTGTCAACACCATGTACAACAACGATGACACAAGTACTATTATAGATAAATTCAACTATCAAATTTGTTTAGGCACCTATTAGTGTTCTTCTCTATGTTTTACAGACTTAGCATTAGTTCATGGATTTTGTGAGGGAGGGTTTAGAAAAGAGTACTAGTAAGAGAGGGAACAATGGGTGGCATGAGATTTCATGCCATTGCCCAAGTTTATAATTTGCCTAAGAAACAAATATTTTTATAAATGCATGTCTCTAAATAATCTTCCATGAATTCCATCAAGAGAAATTTAACAATGCAAATGAAAAATTTTAAATTTACTCATTAGATTAGTGATCAAGTATGTTTGTATGCTCTTGATAATTGATTTCATTCCTCCAAATAGTATATAATGTTTCCCTCATCATAAATACACCATTGAAAACTTCACTCTTGGAAGAATGTTCCAATAATATGTTTATTTAATGAAATTTATAATATCAAGATAACATATGTTTAACCCAACATTAAGATGCTTGTGTCAAAAATTTCAGCTACCTAGCTCATATTTAACATGCTTGGGTTTAAAAAATTGGCTAGTTAACTCATATTTTTTTTTCCTATTATAGCCTTATTTATAAAGTTTTCAATTAAATTACTTTCCATTAGTTGACCCATCCACTTTATCTACAGTAAAAAAAATATTTGCAAAACCATGTCATGAATTCCAGCAAATTAGAAAAAACATCATTTGATAAAGGAAAATGTATTTTGACATACTTTAATTAATTTCCTTGATGAAATATGATACATGGTAGAATTGGGTAAAATGTTATGACATACTTTAATTAATTTCCTTGGTAATTTCCTTGGTGAAAGTAGAATTGGGTAGAATGTTATGGTGTCATCATATGAGTACACCTCTCCTCTTTGTGATCATCCCATTGAATCACCTTCTCTCCTAACCACATGAGATAAAATATACACAAATCCCAACTTAACATGAAATTAATAATGGAGTCATGGTGGCATAACATCTAGTCCATTACAGAAGAAATAAAATATTGTAAGGACCAAATATCACATTGCAAATTATCCCTCATTTATTAATTCTTTTCCTAAATCCGCTCGACAATGGATTTCAATTCTTCCAACCTTTCTCTTCTCAAATCCTTACCCATGGTCGATTTGTTTTTTAACATGTACCTACTGAGAATACAATGCTTTGATACGAATATGATTTATAATTTCTTAGCCTATGGATGACAAAATTCATCAACACTGATGCCTTTACATTTTTAAATGCAAAAATCCAGAGTTCTTTACTATGCTAGGTTTATTTAACATTGTAGTGCACTATTTCTAGCAAATTATCATTGTGCAATTTTCTCATGACTAAAGAACTATGCTAGGTTTATTTAACATTGTAGTGCACTATTTCTAGCAAATTATCATTGTGCAATTTTCTCATGACTGTAGTAACATTAAGTTATAATTTATTATGTTTAAAAATAAGAAATACAAAACAATAAACTAATACAATTACAAACAACAAAACATATATATTTACCTTAGGAACCTAAATAAGAAAACCAACATCAAAGAGAATGCTTTACTTGCCTCTAAGAAATATCAAAGAGATGTAGATTATAACATAGTCTCAACTAGAGTCCCACTCCTATTCCAATGACACAAATGCTAAGGATATGTACCTAGCTTAAATTCGCTCTCAAGGTTTTACACCCTTCTTCCAATAACTTAGCTAGGCTTGGATTGATGTACCTTAGAATTTTATTAATTAGGAAAAATTATCAATGGATTCCTCTTATTTGAAATGATGACTCGCCATTCAATATGTAGGTGAACTCTTATTGTAGATGCACAATAGGTTTGTCCTTCTCCTTGTGCTCTGGAATCTTGTCTTTGCAAGGTCTCTCAAATGTTGGGACAACTTCTCCCTCCCTCCATGTCAAATACTAAATCTCCTTCACTTTCAATTGAAAGGATGTATCCTTTATTAGAATATATTGGAAAACTTTTCAAAATGGCCTTCAATGCCTTAATGGACCAATTGTCAATGGTTCCATAATATTTAACAATCACAATTGACATGGTTCTTTTGTTACTCTTCCTAAGTGCTTGAGGTCTTTGTCTATGATTTTAAATATCAACTTCTTCTTTTCAAATGGGAGGCCTAATGTCATTCTTCCCTTAGCTTATAGGTTGTCTTCACATGAACTAACTAACCCTCATTGTGTAACCCCCTCTCTACCAATATCTTATAATTTTTATATCATTTCTAAAACTAGAAAGATAAAGGGCTCCCAAGAATCGGTTATGGAATCCATTTGTCTACCTAGGGAGATCATACACTCATCTACCAATTCCCCGATTCAATACAAAATGAACCAAGAAATAGTTACAACATGACTTGGTAGTAATTGTTCTCTTCCAATTCATCTGAGGAAGTGTACGGTGTCATGGGTGACCTGTGGCACCCTTTGACTGGTCAAATTGTAAATGTGTCACCACCCTAATTGGTAACACCATATGTGAGGTAGTCTCAACTATTCTCTTAAGATTTCTTCTTTATCATATTGTGAAGGGAGGAGCTTTTCTTCCTCCAATCCCCAAAGATTATGTTTTTGATCCATAAATGGTGAGCATATGACTAGTCCATTTCATCAAAACATATTATTATACAGAAATGAGATTTGATTATATACAATCATGATCACACTAATATCATGTTTCTTCTTTGCATAATTCATTAATTGACATAAATGGAATTACTTTTATGCATATCTAGTTTCACTATTTGGTTCACTTGTTGTGGACAATCAATTAAATAAATGCAACCACATCATTTTTCATATGTCCAAAGCAATTAATTGCTCATACCAACATATGGATGTAGGTAAGAAACCAAACACATTAGCTTCTTTTGAGAATTCCAATAAGTAATCCAATGATTTATTTAAGGGAAATAGATTTGGGAGTGTGGTTACCAATTATGGTTCCAACAATTCACAAAGCAACGATTTAAGTAATAAAAATTAATGTGAAATTGGGCTACATAGATTTAATTAAAGTGATATTAAGTTGTGGTGATTGGTCAACCATATAGGAGGGAAAACATATGGCTATAAAATACTACTACAGGACATTCAAACAGATTTAACAAGCCACAAATGTAGCAAGGTCATTTTGGTCGTATGTGCATATAGTTTCTACCCACCGATGTGTCAACGTGTCAATCAAGGGAGAAACCAAGTTTTGGGTAATGATTAATGAACATAAAAAATAACTAAGACTAGAAACATGTGGATTATGCTATGTATGCAATCCAAACAATTCACTTTGTATTTGTATTCACTATTATACACACCATAAATCACCAATTGAAGAGAGCAAACAAGAATCCATTAATTAGCTATGAATGGGCCNCCATCAGCCAAGAGACATTGGTGTATTCCCATGGCTGTTAGCAAAGACATCTGCCATTGAGGCATGCAGAGTCCAATGGGCCGATGGGATTCTTAAACTCATGAGGTGTTGGAATTCACTACCAATTGAATATAATAATTAACTAGTCATAAAAACTATAATCACAATCACATGACAATTGAATAATAGAGATTACCTTGGAAATCCAAATGGGAAAGCCAACAAAAATGGTTTTAATTATATGCTTAGGAATTTACAACTTTGAACCATACACTCTAAATAGATAATTTGTATTCTTACTCACTAGCAATATTTTTTGATATTGCTTTGGCTCAAAGAAAATATTTGTTCACCATAGATAGGGAAAAATTTCCTTCATCCTTTGATCCTTTAACAAACTTTGTCCTTCACCCTTTTTCTACTTTCCATTCTTCGTAAGTTACATTTTTTTCATCTCTCATTGGTTTTTTTGCATCGAGCAAGCATTGTTTAATATAATTTTGACTTGGAATACCAACCATCATGTGATTCATTTCACATTCTTGTGGATTTTGTCGTTTTATGTTCAATGACCATTGAATTCAAACTTTGTAGAGTGTAGAGTGTGGGTCTCTTAGCTTTAGTTCTCCATATCCCTTTCCTCCACATTTCAAAAGAATGTAGAGATACAAAATGAGAGGAAGATGAGGTGGTGTTTCACATTTCACTTTCCTTTGCATTACTACATTCATTCACATTCAAAAATAGTGTGGAGTGAGGGGGAGATGAGGTGGTGCTCTACATTCTTCCTTCCTCTTCATTTGCTTGCTTTAGCTATTTTCAAGTCCTTTGGTAAAAACTTATGTAGAGTGTAGATTGTGGAGATAACATGTTCTTTTGACTTGTTATTGAGATTCGCATGAATAAATATCTACAAATATTTATAAGTAATATACAACTATGTTTTGGTGAGGGATCAACGAAAGTTGCATAAAAAATATTGATGAAATAAATAGGCATGAGCTTAACTAGATACTCTAGAGAGAATTATGAGTAGAGTGTTTGGCTAATTTAATTTCTTGAAGGATCCATTCAAATCACTTACAATGAAGTGCATGCATATTTATGATGGTGATGATGATGATTTTTTTCATCTCCGAATACCATCAAGGTATATCTAGAAAATAAAATGAATTAGCTTAAACATTCTCCAAAATATCATTTCTATATTTGAACACAATGGAAATGAAAGTACCTAGTTAATTATGGATTTTGTAAGCCAAAGGGTCTTGAAGAGGTAGAGATATGAAGCTAGGTAAATTTAAGTCTCATATTTGTAATACATATAAAAAACAATTCTATGCAATTGTATACAATCATATTCACTAATGCAACACCTATAACAAAATGCTATGAAATCGTAGGCAATCATATTCACTTGATATAGGACATAACTCTTTTACATTTTTTCCAATGCTAAATATTCCAAATTTGAATCCAAATATACAAATCTAAATAAGAGGATGAGATAAGTAAGAATTTATCTTTACGATTTAAAATATTAAATATAACATAAAAAAAATATACCAAGTGAAATACCTCCTCCCTAGTATGTTGAAGATGACCATTTGCAATGCAGTCTTGCTAGTAGTAGGAAGATGCTTCCAAGAATTATTTTCTTCCACTTCCTTTCTTTCTTTCCCGAAGTGGAACAATGGAATTAACCACCCAAACAACTAGGAGCCTAGCCATCTTCCTAGCTCCAAAAAACCTTTTGGTTTCTTGGCTCTCTGTGCCTATGACTCCAAGAATAGTAAAGAACAAATTCTCTAAGAAGACTATCACAAGAAATATGTCTTCCAAGAATTATCCCAACCTCTGCACATGCCTCCTCCCAAGCTCCTCACCCTATTTATTCAGTTTTCATACCCCTTATCCAAGTTCTCTCCACCACTAGCCATCCACACCCCTTATCTAGATTGTTTTTGGGAAAAAGTTAAGAAAAACATTAAAACATTAAAATATCTACATAAAATAATAATAAATACAATGCAAAGTCATGCCACTTGACAATTTCCCCTAAAATATATGACAACTCACCATACCAACCACACTCTAAGTCAAGGAGAGTATCTAATGTTATATATTCATGAAATGTGAAATATTAGTGAAATGATCAATGGAGGTATCCAATGCTAGATATTTATGACATATGAAATATCAATGAAATAGTAAATGAAGGTATCCAATGCTACTAGTTATTATGTATGCAATAAAGTTAGATGATCATTAACCAAATAGATAATAATCTATTTTAGTTAGTAAGACTTACATTAACTAATTGGACTAGTGTACATGTGTAGGGTATGTATGCGTAGCTAGTGGACACATAGTTTGCGCATGTACTAATGATAAAAAAGCAATGCTTCTAGTGCATAGTTCATATATGATCGCAGTAAAGCATGCATGACAACAAATGCATCATTCAATAATAATAATAACTAACAAAACTACAATAATTCATTAAGAATTGATCATCACACTTAGAATATCAAAATGGAAATCATAATGAGTGTTTTGGAGCCAAGTGAGAAAACAATATTGGCACATCTAACCCCATAAAAAATTTCTATCTAATAATCCTTCCTTCCTAACCTACTTCCATCTTCCATCCTATCCTTTCCTCTGTTGGACTAAGATGGAGCATCAACTATATTGACCTAAATCTAGTTAGAACCCGTAAGCAGAAGTTTCCTACATCTCGACCAAGCTTCCCTAGCAGGAAACTGACAGTCACCATCACATGTCTAGAGGAGTGTGCCTTAACACATCCCTCCCACAACTCCAGGTTTTAGAGGATACACGGTGGGACATTCCTCCACCCCTCCTGATAGAACTAGGGTCAACACCCTATATCGTGTCGAATAGTGCAACTATTGTTGTTAGAGTCACGTCATCAAACAATCACTCAAGGCAAGTTTTGTGTCCTGTCAAAACCACACTTACCACAAATCATAGCAATATTTGAAATCATAAGAAAAAATTATAGTATACACTATCATACTGATGTCCACAACATCCAGGTTACCTCAACAATATAGTCATTTGGATCGTACATAGTTCATCAACATGTAGGTTATCACACCAATACTCATATTCATGCAGATACACCTCAATTTCATGAAATTCCACATTTGTATTGACATTCACAACATAATTTTGAACTGGTATCAATGTACTAAAATTCCACATTTAAGTTTTCATATAATCACATAACTATCAACATCATGAGCATATAACAATAATTATTCATGGTATGTAGGTCCACATGTCCATATACTAAAGTGTTTATGTTTAATAGTCTTCTATAGATAATAAGAAAATGAAATGCAATTCGGCCATAATATAATTAAGATACTTATGTTAAAATGGAGCATTACAATACTATTAAGGGTAGGGAAAGTTAATATGAAATGCTCTACATCCTCAACTTCCTTTGTATCACAATTTTGCAAATTTTCTCACTTGAAGGTGTTTTATAGTTAGTCCAATGACCAATTTCATTATGTAGGTCATCAACATTGGCCTTGACTTTAACAATATTCATTTTGTTTTTGAAAGTTCATAATCTTGGGAAAATAATTTTGATCAACCAAAACAAGATTGATAAGATCTTCATAGTATTTCAACTTCTTTTTGTTAACAATTTCCTTGTCATTCCACATCTTTTATTTAAATTTCATAAGTAGATAAGATTTAATATTATCAATATTATTAAGTTTAAATTGTCTTTGATTCCAATAGTTAATCTTGTAGCATATAAAATTCACACTTGGGTACTTGCATACACCTACTCACATGGAGGTTCCTTATGTGGTCCACCATTTCTAAAACTAGATAGATAAAGGGCTCCCAAGAATCAGTTATGGAATCCCTTTGTCTACTTAGGGAGATCATACACTCATCTACCAATTCCTCGATTCAATACAAAATGACCCAAGAAATAGTTACAACATGACTTGTTAATAATTGTTATTTTCCAATGCGACTGAGAAAGTGTATGACATCATGGGTGACATGTGGCACCCTTTGATTGGTCAAACTATAAATGTGTCACCACCTTATGTAGTCACACCATATGTGAGGTAGGCCTCAACTATTCTCTTCAGCTTTCTTCTTTATCACAATGTGAAGGGAGAAGCTTTGCTTCCTCCAAGACCCAAAAATTATGTTGTTGATCCATAAATGGTGAGCATATGTCTAGTCCATTTCATCAAATCATATTATTCTAAATAAATAAAATTTGATTATATGCAATCATGATCACACTAACATCAATTTCTTTTTTGCAGAATTCATTAATTGACATAAATGGAATTGCTTTTATGCATATCTAGTTTCACTATTTGGTTCACTTGTTGTGGACAAACAATTAAAAAAATGCAACCACGTCATTTTTCATATGTCCAAAGCGATTAATTACTCGTACCAACATATGGATGTAGGTAAGAAACCAAACACATGAGCTTATTTTCAGCATTCAAACAATTAATCCAATGATTTAATTAGGGAAAATAGATTTGGGAATGTGGTTACCAATTAATGGTTCCAACAATTAACAAAGCAACGAATTAAGTAATAAGAATTAATGTGAAATTGGGCTATATTTAATTAAAGTGATATTGAGTTGTGGTGATTGGTCAAGCATATATGAGGGAAAACGTATGGCTATAACATACTACTACATGAAATTCAAACAGATTTAGCAAACCACAAATGTAGCAAGGGAATTTTGGTTGTATGTGCATATAGCTTCTATCCACCAATGTGTCCATCAAGGGAGAAACCAAGTTTCGCCTAACTATTAATGAACAAAAACAATAACTAAGAGTGTAAACATGTTGATTATGCCATGTATGCAATCCAAACAATTTGCTTTGTATTTATATTCACTATTATACACACCATAAATCACCCATTGAAGCAAGCAAACAAGAATCCATTAATTAGCTATGAATGGGATGATGAGATTCTTGAATTCATGAGATGTTAGGAATTCACTATCAATTGAATATAATAATTAAATATTCATAAAAATCACAATCATAATCACATCACAATTGAATAATAGAGATTACCTTGAAATCCAAATGTCAAAACCAACAAAAATGGTTTTCATTATATGATTAGAACCATACAATTTCAATAGGGATATTTGGATATTTTATTCTTACTCACTAGCAATATTTTTGCATATTGTTTTGGCTCGAAGAAAATATTTTTTCACCATAGATAAGGACAAAGTTCCTTCATCCTTTGACCCTTTAACAAACTGTCCTTCACCCTTTTGCTACTTCCTATTCTTCCTAAGTTACATTTTTTTCCATCTCTCATTGCTTTTTTTCAATCAAGAAAGCAATGTTTAATATAACTTTGACTTGGGATGTCAATCATCAAGTGATTCATTTCAATTTCTTGTGGATTTTTTCCTTTTATCTTTAATTACCATTGTCTTCAAACTTTGTAAAGTGTAGAGTGCGGGTCTCTTAGCTTTAGTTCTCTATACCCATTTCCTCCACATTTCAAAATAATGCAGAGATACCAAGTGAGAGGAATATGAGGTGGTGTTTTATTTTTCACTTTCCTTTGCATTACTACCTTCACATTCAAAAATAGTGTGGAGGTGAGGGGGAGGTGAGGTGAGGTGAGGTGAGGTGAGGTGATTCTTTACATTCGTCCTTCCTCCTCATTTTCTTACTTTAGCTATTTTGAATTCCTTTGGTCAAAATTTGTGTAGAGTGTAGATTATGGAGATAACATGTTCTTTTGACTTTTTCTAGAGCTTTGCATGAATAAATATCTACAAATATTTATAAGGAATATATAAATATGTTTTGGAGAGGGATCAATGAAAGTTGCATAAAAAATATTGATGAAATAAATAGGCATGAGTTTAATTGGATACTCTAGAGAGAATTATGAGTTGAGTGCCTGACTAATTTAATTTCTTTAAGGATCCATTCGAATCACTTACAATGGCGATCATCTATATATTTGATGGTGATGTTTCTGATGTTTTTTAATCTCTTAAGACCATCAAGGTATATCTAGAAAATAAAATGAATTAGATTAAACATTCTCCAAAATATCATTTCTATATTTGAACACAATGGAAATGAAAGTACCTAGTTAATTATGGATTTTGTAAGCCAAAGGGTCGTGAAGAGATAGAGATATGAAGCTAGGTAAATTTAAGTTCATATTATTAAGTGTAGGGAAAGTTAAGATAAAATTTTATGCATCCTCAACTTCCTTTGTATCACAATTTTGCAAATTTGCTCACTTGAAGGTGTTTTCTAGTTAGTCCAATGACCAATTTCACTATGTAGGTCATCAACATTGGCCTTGATTTTAGCAATATTCATTTTGTTTTTGAAAGTTCATAATCTTGGAAAAATAATTTTGATCAACCAAAACAAGATCGATAAGGTCTTCATAGTATTTCAACTTCTTGTTAACGATTTCCTTGCCATTCCACACCTTTTATTTAAGTTTCATAAGTAGATAAGATTTAATATTATCAATATTATTAAGTTTATTTTCTTTGCTTATATTCCAATAGTTAATCTTATAGCATATAAAATTCACACCTGGGTACTTCCATACACCTACTCACCTGGAGCAGGCTAGAGGTTCCTTGTGTGGTCCACCCTTTTGCTTATATTTATATTAATTATTATATGAATATTAAATAATATTTAATAATTATATGAATATATATGAGATTGATGATTAAATTATTACAATGGAAATGTATATAAATACATGTAAGGGGGTGATAAGTCACGTCCTTCGGGAAAATGTATGGTTATCATTAATTACAACAAAATAAATATAGAATATTGATCCATATGACCACTAGTACAACATAAATGATTATACATCATTACATAGTAGCAATATACTTTGGGTTTATGACATAAGCTCCAACAATAAAAAGAATTCACACCTTCATAACTTGATTCTATAAATAATTGAATCCATGTGTCTAATCATAGTAGAAATATCAGCATTGTACAATTATGAAGATTTTGACTTTTTTGAAGAAATACTTATTGATTTGTAATCACTCGGATATGTTTGATGTGATTTATCAACATGGATGCATTTAAATTTTTAAATGCAAAAAATCATAGTTCTTTGCTATGCTAGCTTATTTAATTTTCTGGTGTATTTTTTTGGTAAATTATAATTATGCAATAGTACCAGTCTAGTTGTGTAATTGTTTTATGATTGTTTTGCTACTAATTTAAGATTTTATTACATATTAAAAAAAAGAACTGAAAAGAAACTGGCACATACAATCATAAACCACATAACACAAATATTTATCAAGAATACCAAATGGGAAATTCAACATCAAAGAAGAGGCTATCTCTACCCTAAGAAATGTCAAAGAGATGTAGATTACATCAAATGATTTTAAACTACAACCCTGCTCCTATGACAATGAATCAAAGGATAAGGATAGGTAATTACCTTAAATATGCTCTCAAGGTTTCACACCCTTCTTCCAATAGCTAATATAGAGTTGCATTGGTGTGCCTATGTATTCTATTTCCTAAGAAAAAGTAGTAATGGCCTCCTCTTATTTGATGGGAGGACCCATCATTCAATTTGTTGGTGATCTCTTGCTATAGATGCATAACAAGTATGTTTCTCTCCTCTTTCTTTGGAATCTAGGCTCTGGTAATGGATCTTAAACACTAGGATGACCTCTCCCTCCTTGCATGTCGAATATTGGATCTCCTTCACCTTCAATCAGAAATTTGTCTCCTTTTTTGTTGTTGTTGTACATGCAACTTCCCAAATCAAGCTTAAAATCCAAAACAAACTAAATGTTAATGATTTCAAAATGTTGAACTAACATGATTCAACATGTCTCTTTTTCCAGTCTTTCTAAGTGTTGAGATCTTTGTTTGTGAGTGGAAATATTAGTTTCTTCTCTCTACTACTAGGTCCCCTTGACATGAACGCCTGCATGTGAAATCCCCTCCCTGCCAATCTCTTCAACTTTATATCTCCTTTCTGCAATCAAAATTCCAAAGGACTCCCAAGAATTAATTATGGAATCTCATTGCCTCCCTGACGAGCTCACATGCCTATCTACCAATTCCTTGAATGTAAAATGATCCAAGAAATAGTTTCAATGTGAATTCGTAGTAGTTATTTTTTGTAACATGGCTAAGGAAGGTAAAAGGAAGATTCACGTGTGATTGGTGGCACCCTCTAATTGGTCTAACTATACACATGTCACCATCCTACATGACCACACCATCTGCTAAGGTAGGCCTCAACTATTCTCTTAATATTTCTTCTTTACCCCATTGTGGAGTTTAAATCCTTACTTCCTACAACCTCCCAAGATTATGTTGTAGCTCATCCTACATTAGTGCAAAGTGTGGAATTTGAATCTCTTATCTTTAGTTCTCCAAATCATTTTTCTCTGCATTTATAAACAATGTGGAGCACGAGACCATGAGGAGATGTGAAGTGAGAGGAAGGTGAGGTGATGTTATGGATTCTACATTACTAGCTTCCTCCTCATTCCAAAATAATGTAGAGCATAAAATCATCTAGAGATGAAAAGTTAGGAGAAGATGAGGTGGTGCTTTGCACTCTCCCATCCTCTACATTACTAGTTGTACATTCACTTGCCTTAGTTATTTTTTGAGTCATTTTCCCAAGATTTGTGCAAAGTGAAGAGTGTGGAGGTAACACCTCCTTTTAACGTGTTCCATAGCTCTGCATGCACAAATATCTACAAACATATCTAAGGAATATATAACAACCTTTCATCCAATGATTAATGAAAGCTTAATACAGGAAATTGATGAAAAAAATAAACTCGATCTTAACCAGATACTCTAAAGAAAATTATGATCTGAGTGCTTAGCTGATTCAATAATTTATCCAAGGATCCATTCAGATCACACCCCCCAATGGGAGGATTTTGATTCCCACAAAATATTTTGACTCTTTTAGACATGATTAGTGCATGCTAAATTCATTGGTTACAATTATCTTTTTCTTCTCTCACCATGCTTCACTTTGAAGAGTAGATTCCTTGAAT
>SNQJ01S0050499.1:34196-70846 GCA_010110895.2 Picea sitchensis
CACCCCCCTCCGGGCTACATCTCCTTGAGCCTCCATCAATGGACTTGGCTCTCTGGGATTAATTTGTCAAAAGTTCTTTAACAAGTTGTTTCTCAACTTCAATGGAAAAGAAAACTATACCATTGATATCAAAACACATAAAACCCCCAAAAATGACTAATAGAACTCTGAAAACGGATCATGGCTCATCCGGGCATGACCTCTTCTACATGTGCCCATAAGCTTCCCTGAGCTTCTCTTTGGAAAAAACACCTGTAAAAGTCCTCAACAGCCTCTGAAACATGTCCCAATGTGTTCAGAGCATATCAATTAGCCAAAAATGATTATTCAATCACATAAAACAAACATAGGCTCACCAAACCATGTCCTCGATCAATGAGGGCTTTAAGCTCCCTGGAGCTTGCTGAAACTTCAATGGTGAAAAAATTGTAGAATAAGTCTGCAAATGGCTGTGAAAACAGCACCAATGAATCCAGTACGTCCAAAAACCCCTAGCTGGGCTTTTACGGCACCTCAATCGGCCAAAAGATGAAGAAGTTAGGCGTCCTCCATTTTCCTCCTTCAAGCTTTGCTGGAACTGGCTCTACAAAACGCACCTCTGTGTGCATGAACCAAGAACACGCTCCCAAAATGCGTTAAAACCTGGCACCGTGCATAACCGAAAACCGGTCCAAACTGTAGGACGGTTAGGGCGCCTCCAACCCCCAACCACCTAGCACTCGGGCATATGGGTCTTCCATAAGACCGCGCGCATAAACAAAGGGCTAACCGTTTATCCGTTTTAAAAACCAATTTTTAACCCACACCCCGGGCATGGGCACATGGCGCATACCAAAAATCCACGGGCTAAGGAAAAAAGTGCTAACCGTTGTAACCACTCCCCAAAAGTGTTAACTACCAGTCATAACTGCGCGGTATATACATGTGTGGTTTACATTTAAACATATATGTGGAATACTCCCGTATGCATATATAAACATTGGTTATATATTGTATAACCAACCCCGTGCCATATATATTATACCACGGCTATATGTAATACAATGGAACCACGTGTCGCGGCTAGGCCCCGACCCGCCCCCCTTTCCACTTAATACAACACTCGAATTTAAATATAAGTGCGTTGACATATAATACAAGAAATAACCCGTGGCCTATTGGCCTGACAGACTTTACAAAGGCGCTGCCAAAGGGGGAGGTCACCGGTTCGAATCCGGTCGACCCCCAAAAACTTTTGAAACCAAAACCAAATAGACAAAAATCGAGGTGCCACGTGGCAACCCGTGACTGGGTCACGTGGCACCCAATCATTTGCCAAAAACCATGCCACGTGTCAAGATATTATTCGCCAAATGTCAGCCACATCAACTCTGCCACGTAAGCCTACGGATATACGGCCCTGCCACGTCATCCTGTACGGACCGTACGGACTGCCCAGTCAGCATTTTTTTACCTGTTTGACTTTCCGAAAATATCGATATATCTTTCGCTCTCGATGTCTGTTTGAGACAAAACGAGTTGAGTTGGGTTCGTGACGACGAGGGCTACGCTCATGTCCGATTTGAGGCAATTCCGAGAACGTTGATTTTTGAGCTAAAATTTGACCCCTGGTCCAGATTTTGATCAGGGTCACCTGAGATTCCCCCCTTGTTGTCATTCTATCATCAATAAAGTGAGGGTAGTGTTTATTTAAGGTGATAGTGGGTAAATAGTCCTATAGTTGTTATTCATTTTTGGTATGGGTTGGTATTTTCCCAAACTACAATCTGTATGATAACATGTGCCACACAAGTTTCAAGTGGGAGATAAGTTATGGTTGAATTTGTAGAAAGAGCACCTCACAAAACCCCATTGGATGATACACCCACTCTGATATGGGCCTTAAACCATGACCAATGTTTTGGTTGAGAATTTTTTTGAATTAACTATTCCTCATTTCTTTGACTTGCACCCGATATTTAACATGAAACTGATTCAACCATATTTTCCACCTCTCGTGGACATTTCAGATGTGGCCGAGCACATGACCCCTGCAAAAGTCACTCCTGAATGCATTGAATGGGTGAAATTTTAGTGGATAATGGACACCAAGACGAAATGTACCCTCCATAAGAACATCTAGCTCTATTGAGTCGTCAAAGGAGGGAAAATTCTTCATCAGGGCAAGTGGCTCACTAGGAGTCAAATTCAACATAATTTACCCCATTTGGTGGAGTAACTTGACACAATGGATAAAATTTCTTCCTAAGGGGGTAGGAATGATCTAGGTGGACATTGATGTTCACCCACCTATTCCACTGGCTCAAAGTACAGTTTTGATCTTAGCATTTTTTGTACAATTGTTAGGGTGCCAAACTTCACGGGTCATTTTGACACAATAAACAACATTTTTTTGACTTGGTAGCATTCAATATATCCCTATTTGGATATTTGAAATGTTTACTCCTTGTCTAAACCTTTCTGACGATGTATTGAGCACCACAAACGAATATTATGTGTAAACTTTATGCCCTCAGGGAGTTGACGTATCAACTACCCCCATCGAGGCTTTGGATTTTTGGGATTTTTTCATTTATGATTTATGTTAAATATGCCTTTGGAGCCTCATTGTAATCAACTTATTTTGAATGATATAGATGACACATCTCTCTTGAGATATAACCTACCACCATTCTAGCTAGCTTGTTTCCATTGTGTTTTACAGTCTTTTTGTACTCCAAATAATCATTAATAGAATCTAAGTTTTAATATATTATTGTGTTACTTGCAAAATCTATGTGTATTTCCTTGTTATATCTTTGTTATATTTATCCCTTCGTGTCATTCTCAAAATAAACTGGATCAATCACATTAGGACATCTAGTTATATTCATCAAATTGTGACGTTAGGATATGTTTGTCAAATTATGATGGCAAGTTATGTTTGTCATCTTGCAACATTCAGTTTTTTTCATCTTATTCCAATTGTGGGTTATATTCATCACATTACCACATTAGGGTATCTACGTCATATTGCAACATTATTCCATGTTCATACCATTTCAACATTGGTTTATATTCATCACATTGAGATGTCAGGTTGGTATACTCTTATATTTGTCTCATACCCATCCTTATATTTCATTTCTTGTTGGGCTTGTTGTCCTTTATACATGCAAACACACAATGAGAGACACTTGAGAGTAACAAAAAAATGATACTTTAGTATATCTGAGGTACATTTTAGATTGTGATACATTACATTACAAGGATGGCTCCTTGTTTGGTTTGTTTCACCAATTCTAATGGGATAGTGACTTTGATGTTCAAAAGTCTACTGCATGTTATGTTTTTAGTATTATCTTTAGTCCTATCACTTAGGATTGTAATAAGAAACAAGATCTTTCTCTTTATTTATTAGAAACATAGTGTTAATGCAAGTTAAGAAGTATTGTTCGTTTAACATATCCTTCCAAAGTTGGGATTCTAGAGACAACATATGGCCACCCTCTGATGTGAAAATTAGATTGCCATCAAGATCACATAATATCTAGATCAACATAAACACAACAAACACGTTGAGGTAAACATGCACTTCATTAGAAAGATTATTCAATATTGTGTTCTCGAAGTGATTATTTTTCCTACAGATGATGAAGTTGCAGACATCTTCACAAAGTCTTTTAATAGAAGTTATTTTCTCCAAACTTTGATCTATGTTAGAAGTTAATAAAATTGACATTAATGGGAAGTCGGGTAGGGTATTATGCCTCCTTCCTTATCCTATTGTGTAACCTTTGTAAATTATTCAATCTATTCCAAATTGTTCTTAAGGGGGAATTTTAGGATATTTAGACACTTAGGAGTTATTTAAGATCAAATTGGTATAATGTGTTTTTAGGTAAAAATAAAATTCTTTACTTTGTTTCTTTAGTATGCAAATTAGTATTCATTTATAGTTAAGTAACCCAAGGAAACAATATTTTCTAGACTTAAAGTGATCCAATGGTTCGTAATCTCCTTGATACTAATGATTATATTGATTTGTGGCTTTTAAGGACATGTCGATGAATGGAGGGCCATTTGTTTAAGATTGATTATAAGAAGCTCTTATGTAATTTTTTTCTTTTAAATTAATATATTGTATGAAGTGGCCGCATTGGTTGGGGCTATAGATTGCTTCACTCTTTAAATATTTTAACCATATAGAACACTAGTGTAGAAATATTTCATATGTATTTTAACTCTGATTCTAGTATCCATATTCCTTTGACCATCAACATATAGCTCTCTTTCATTGCCCAAAACCATTGTCTTTTGACCTCTATTTGTCCTCTACAAACTCAACAAACCAATCACTTCTATTATTCGTGTTTGGATTCTCTAGAATCAAAATACAAATCAATAGATGGCTTACCTCCCTTATGATAAACTACAAATACATAGAACTCGTTGCTCATCTATGTTGTCAAAATCACCCAGAACTTGCACTTGGGATAATCCAAACTGACTAGGGGGGTTTTAAGCCTAGTCCATGTATTAATGCAAGCCTAATTGCCTCAGTGTTGTCTACTAGTCCACACTCCTATTGGAATTTTGTGAACCTTTTTATGTACTTCTTTTTGTTGTGTTGTTGATCCCACAACCTCTTCCTATGATCCTTCCTCTTATGCCCAAATTTATAGCAGTAAAAACATTGTCTTGTTTTGGTTAGGGTTATCATTTTTTCGCAGGTACACTTTCTAGGAATCCAATCACGTTCTGACAAGACTCTTTCTCAGATCCTCCCTTCCATATTTTACCTTGACCTATAGGGACAACGTTTGTAATGATTCACTTTCCATTGTAATCCCCCTAGGGTAACCTGAGATTCCCCCCTTGTGGTTATTCTATCATAAATAAAGTGAGGGTAGTGTTTATATAATGTCAAAGTGGGTAAATATTCCTATAGTTTTCATGCATTTTTGGTATTGGTTGGTATTTTACCAAATTACAATCTGCATGATAACAGGTACCACACAAGTTTGAGGTGGGAGATAAGGTATGGTATAATTTGTAGAAAGGGAACCTCATAGAAGCCTATTGGATGGTATACCCACTCTGATACGAGCCTTAAACGATCACCAAGGTTGTGGGTGATAAATTTTTTGAATTAATTTTTCCTCATTTCCTTGACTTGATCCTAATATTTAACATGAAAATGCTCTAAACCATATTTTCCACCTCTCTTGGACACTTCGGATGTAGCCGAGAACGTGGCCCCTACAAAATCACTATTGAATGCATTGAATGGGTGAAATTTTAGTGGATCATGGACACCAATACGAAGGGTACCCTCCAACAAAACATCCACCTCTATCGAGTCATCAAAGTAGGGAAGATTTTTCATCAGGGCAAGTAGCTCACTCATAGTCAAATTCAACAAAATTTTCAATACTTAGTGGAGTAACTTGATGAAATGGAGACCATTTCCTCCTAAGGGGTTAGGACTGATCTAGGTGGACATCGATGGTCACACACCTATTCCACTGGCTCAAAGTATAGTTTCCATCTTATGAGTTTTTGTACAGATTTTTGGGTGCCAAACTTTTGGGGTCATTTTGACACTCTAAACAACGTTTTTTTGACTTGTAATCATCCAATATATCCCTATTGGGATATTTGAAATCTGTACTCCTTGGCTAGACGTTTTTGACAGTGTACTGAGAAACACAAACAAAAATTGTATGCAAAAATTGTGCCCTCGGGAACTTGACGTATAAGCTACGCCCATCGAAGCTCACAAACCTTTTTGTGTTTCATCTTTTGAGGTTAGGGCTTTGGATTTTTAGGGTTTTCTCATTTATGATTTGTGTTAAAGAGGCCTTTGGAGCCTCATTTTAATCAACTTATTGTGAATGGCATAGCTGAGACATCTCTCTTTAGAGACACGCTACCATTATTCTAGCTAGCTTGTTTTCATTGTGTTTTACAATCTTTTTGTATTCCATATATTCATCAATAAAATATGACTTTTACTATATTATTGTGTTATGTTTTTCACCTTTCAACATTCAATTATTTTCATCTTATTCCAATGGTGGGTTATCTTCATCACATTACGACATTAGGATATGTACATCATATTGCAACAATAGATCATGTTCATCCCATTTCAACATTTGTTTATATTCATCACATTGGGATGTCAGGTTGGTAGACTTTTATATTTGACTCATCCACATCTTGATATTTCATTTCGTGTTTCTCTTGTTGTGCTTTATAAATACAAACACCCAATGAGAGACACTTGAAAGTAACAAAAATGATACTTTACTATATCTAAGGTACATTTTAGATTGTGATACACTACATTACAAGGAGGGCTCCTTGCTTGGTTGGTTTCACTGATTCCAATGCGCCAGTGACCTTGATGTTCAGAAGTCTACTTGATGTTATGCTTTTAGTCTTAGGTTTGGAGCTATCAATTAGGATTGTAAGGATAAACAAGACATTTATCTTTCTTTAGTAGAAATATAGTGTCAAGAAAGGGTTAATGCAAGCTAAGATGTATTGTGGGTTTGACATATCCTTCCAAAGTTGGGATTCTAGAGACAACATATGGCCACCCTCTGGTGTGAAAATTAGAGTTCCATCAAGATCAAAAAATATTTAGTTCAACATCATCACAAGAAACATGTTGAGCTAAACATGCACTTCATCAAAAATCTTATTCAAAATTGTGTTCTCGAAGTGATTCTTTGTGCTACAGATGATGAAGTTCTAGACATTTTCAAAAATTATTTTAATAGAAGTGACTTTTTCCAAACTTCGATCTATGTTAGGAGTTCATAAAATTGTCATTAAGGGGCAATAGGGCCTAATTCCTTCTTCCTTATCCTATTGTGTCACCTTTGTAAACTATTCAATCTATTCCAAATTGTTCTTAAGGGGGAATTTTANTGCAAGCTAAGATGTATTGTGGGTTTGACATATCCTTCCAAAGTTGGGATTCTAGAGACAACATATGGCCACCCTCTGGTGTGAAAATTAGAGTTCCATCAAGATCAAAAAATATTTAGTTCAACATCATCACAAGAAACATGTTGAGCTAAACATGCACTTCATCAAAAATCTTATTCAAAATTGTGTTCTCGAAGTGATTCTTTGTGCTACAGATGATGAAGTTCTAGACATTTTCAAAAATTATTTTAATAGAAGTGACTTTTTCCAAACTTCGATCTATGTTAGGAGTTCATAAAATTGTCATTAAGGGGCAATAGGGCCTAATTCCTTCTTCCTTATCCTATTGTGTCACCTTTGTAAACTATTCAATCTATTCCAAATTGTTCTTAAGGGGGAATTTTATGATATTTAGACACTTAGGAGTTAGTTAAGATCAACTTGGTCTAATGTGTTTTTAGGTAAATTTTTGTTTCTTTACTTTGTTTCTTTACTTTGTTTCTTTAGTATGCCCTAGTGTTCATTTATAGTTATGTAAACCAATATAAAAAACTAGTGTAGCAATATTTAATCTGGATTTTAACCATATAAAATAGTACTGTATCAATCTTTAATATGTTTAACTAAACAATTGCTTAAGGTGTTTGACCTATGTGAAGACACCCCAAATTTTTTTTCTTAAGGTGTTTGACCTATGTGAAGACACTCCAAAATCAATTGCTTAAGGTGTTTGACCTATGTGAAGATACCCCTACTTTGTTGAAGACTTCTAATATTATAATTAGAATTGAAATTTTAAAAATATTTGACCTTTTTTTTTTAAATAATTGAATTAAAATTGAAAACATTTTACTTGAGTAAGTGAATATTTTTTGTGCCCGCAGGGGTGTAGACCGATTGGAAAGTATAGTGCAAATGGAAGGAAATATGTAAAAAGAGGTCTCAAGGTTGATTTTCACCCAGATTTACTTCGAGGGGTAAATATTTTTGATAAATCATTTATTGTTTTCTCAAATTTGTATGTGAATAATTAACATTTTATCCATTAAACTTCAACATTAATTATAAAGCATAAAAAACACTTCACACACTCATACCAAAAATCATTTATTGCTTTCTCAAATTTATATATGATAAATTAACATTTATCCATTAAATTTCAACATTAATTATAACTCATGAAAAACAATTCACGTACTTATATTCGAAAAATCATATTTTCTAAAAATTAAAACCTAAATCCCACATATTCATATTTAATCATTTCAAAATTAAAATCTTAACAAATTATATTGTAAAATTGTTTTATATTCCTTAATTCACATACTTATATTCCAAAATCATATTTTCTAAAAATTTAAACCCAAATCCCACATATTCATATTTAATCATTTCAAAATTAAAATCTTAACAAATTATATCGTAAAATTGTTTTAGATCCCTATTTGCATAAGGAAAAGTGTAAATAAAGTTAATATTTAGTTATATAAGTGCTTACATTAACCTAGATTCATTTCTATAAACTTTATGGACATTTCTTTTTTTCTTATTATTATTAATATTATTATATTATGATATATTTTTTTGGTTAATTTTCATAAATCTTATTTTATATTACATCAATTTTTTTTAATAAAAAAAATTCAAAAACACTTAATTTTTTTTATATTTTATCTTTAATTATTTAAATATAATTAAAAATATTTGAATAAGTTAATTTGTTTTTAATAATTTTTTGTTTTATTATTGTTTGATAAGCATTTTCTATTTTTAACCACTGATTTTCATCTAAACTTTTTCCACAGTTTATTTCCAAAAAGTTTTGAAAAATTATATTTAACTATAAAAACATACACACTAAGACATCTAAAATTATTTTGGAAATTTGTATGTGATAAATTAGAATTTTATCCATTAAATTTCAACATTAATTATAAAGCATCAAAAGCAATTTACACAATTATATTAAAAGAATCGTATTTAAAAAAAATTAAAACCCAAATCCCACATATTCATATTTAATAATTTCAATTTAATTTCTCCAAAAATAGAGTAAGCAATTGTCAGATATCTAAATTTTAGTGTTTAGTTCTTTCAAATTCCCCCAAAAAATGTGAACATGTTATACAATTTAAACAACAAAAAATTATGTTTCCTTGCAGATTTATATCTCTAGATTCTAACGAAAAGAGACAACCTCATTTATTATGTATAACTAGAACTATAAATAAAATTAATATTTAACTATATAAATACTTGGATTAACCTAGATTGAACCTTTAAATCATTTTAGTGGTGACAAACAAAACACATCTCAAATTATTTCTATAAATTTTATGGAAATCTCTATTATTATCATTAGTATTATTATATTATTATATTATTTAAGTTAATTTTCATAAATCTTAGATCTTTGTTTTAAATCAAGTTTCTTAGAATCTGTTAATTCTTTTTATAATTTTATCTTTATAAATTTCTATTTTATTTTATTGTATTTTGACAAGAATTTCCTATTTTTCAATCACTAATTTTCATTTAAACTTTATCCATAGTTTATTTCGAGAAGGTTCTATACAATCATATTTAACTATAAAAACATACACACTAAGATATCTAAAATTAAAATTATTTTGAAAATAAAAAATAAATAAAATTTAATATAAACTAAAATCATTTCCTCTCAAAGGTTTCCATATTTAAAATGCTGGACTTCAATTTATTTTATCTACTTATGTGTTGTTTACGTTTTTACATTTTAGTTTATTAACGTTATCTCATTATTCTCATCCATTTGTTTTGGCAGTGTTCATCTCATGTGTTAGGCATTCCATTTTTAAGGCGAGTACTATTTGTATGGTCGAGCTGAAGATGCCGATTGATTTGAAGTTGTTGATAACGTTTTTGACCATGTCACTAGATGTCCTTAATAGTCTTTGCATGCTCATTTTCAAATGGCTTAAAGATGGTTAACTTGTTATGAGTTTGGGTTAACTATTGACTTCTCATCCTTATTGGTTTCTCTAATTAAAGAGGGCCTTTTGAAATTCTGTAGTTGTTTGAAACTTTGTAGTTGTTTGTGAGTGGAATATTTGTATGAAATTTAAGTGAAATTTTAATTTTTAAGGTGTATAGTTATTGAAAATGGACACAATTAATAGGTTTTTAGTGTTTAATCAGTTTTGTATGGACAAGATTAAATATTGATGGAATATTCTTAGTCGTCCCAATAAATCAATGGTTGTGATTTCAACCACTAACTTCCTCACTATTATAAAAGCATCCATTTAAATGTTTATTTTTTTACTTTTACTTGATCATATTTAAAATTTACTATGACAACTAGCTGATTGCCACGTCTAAATAATTAAAGTTTTGTTATAGAGTAGAGAGATGTCATATACAACTATGTGTTTCATTTTCTGAACCAACCAAAACCTTTAGATATTCACCAACCACGAATTTAAGGCTGTGCTAGTTGTTAACTACATTCTTCATTTAGTTCCACCGCTCCACAAAAGCAGTCAACAATGGAGGTATTCATTTGCTTCTAGATTGCAACTATAATAGTAAAGGTGATAACTTTAAAGTTTGAACAGTCCCACCGACTTAAACATAATGGATCGATTCGTTGTCCATCCTATCATCTATATGGATTGTCTATGTTTTGTTCTTTCTACGATATTTCCTCATTAACAACTTGTTTTATTCTTTCTATGGATTGTCTATGTTTTGTTCTTTCTATGGATTGTTTTGTTTTGTTCTTTCTACGATATTTCCTCATTAATAGCCGGCCACAAAGCCAACCCTTCATTTTGACTTTGTCGTTGGCCATCGCATAATACGAAATCGATGCCGACCACCAATCTTTATATTTGATGAACCACACATTTCGACTATTCTGCACCGACTCTTGAAATCGTTTGCATCCCATAAATTGTTTGTGTTACTCTATAAATATCGGAGGGGCAGACTGTTAGAATAGTGAGTTCCCATCAATTTCTGTTATAATGAGGAGGGTCGGCCTTGATTTGCTGATTTCTGAGGGTAATAATTATCATGTGTCGTCGGGAGTGTGGGTTGTATTGGTGGTGCTCTCAGCACTGATTATCGTGTCCATGGTTCTTCTCTCGTGCGCTGATGATGGACAGAACAAGAAAAGGAAGCGCCACCGCTGGGGTGGGCATGCTGTCGGAGGGGGCGGAGCTGGGGTAGCAGGGCCGTTGTTCGGAGCCGATGCAGGTGCAGCTGCAGCTGCACCTGCAGCTGCTGGAGGTCATGGCCATGGACATGGCGGTGGTGGTGGGTGTGGGGCAGGCGGAGTGGGTGGAGGAGGTGGCGGTGGCTGTGGAGGTGGAGGCGGAGGCGGAGGCGGCGGAGGCGGAGGGGGATGCTGAAGTATAGTATTAGGACCATGGCCTCCATCTCCGATATCACAGTGGATGATCATGATAAATTGGTATGAATGAACAAATTACTTTGCCAGGCGTAGGCTTTGGTCTCTTTTTGTTTCAAATTCATAAATTTGAAAACAGTTCAAAAAATCGTCATTTCCTTGAATCTTTACCTACGGCTTTACTTATATGTCATATTAACGGTTGTTGAATTCACAATTAGTTGGCAGATAAAATATTTTTTATTACATAGATATTACAGAAGCTGTTTAATTGTTTTAAATTTTAATTGTTTTATTTATTTAAGAAAAAAAACATTATTTAAAATAATGTTTTGGTGGTCTGGAACTGGTAAATCTTTAGTCGTGTTATGTGCGTTTTTAAGTGTCTGGTTGTTAACCTATGTTTAGAGTATATACCTAAAAGTTTTCTGCATTTCTAGAGTAAAGTGTATTATGTTTAGATCTTACATCTTTATAGTCTTATAAAAAAGGAACTGAAAGTTATGTTACATTGTTACATAAGACAGTTTTTATAAAAGAATATTTATATTTATTAATATAAGCTTTTTTCTTATTGAAAAGTGTCCGGAAAAAATGTCATTGGGTGAGATCAATTTGGTTTGTGGGACATGTACAATTTATTTATTTATTATACTATTAGGTAATGTTAAATAAAAAAATGGTTTTTAACTTTTTATTGTTTTAATAACCTTTTTTTTTAATAACCTTTGGATAATATTTATAGTGATTTTTATATACAGAAAGTATATGAGTATAGATCTATTTTAAATTGGATTCTTTAAATATATAAAGAATTATATTTTAATTATTATTTTTTTAAATAGATTTATCTTGATTTTAAAAATTGTTTTTCATCCTTAGCCTTAATAATGTGAAAGGATTTTAGGATTTCTTTCATATTAAGATGTTTTAAGGTGTTTTAAAGTTTTCTCCAAAGTTATATTTTACTATGAAATTCATTTAAATTTATTAGTTTCTTAGAAATGTTTATTTATTTTTTCAGTGGGCAACAATATGAATAATATTATAATGTTCTAATATAAAGTTAATGATTTTTTTTTTATCGTGATTAGCTTTCTCTTCTTCTTGATTTTCCAAGATTTTCTCTTTAAATTAAAATGGCACTCATAAATACCTTTTACTTACAACCCAAATAAAAGTGTCATATCTATAATAATTATGTGGCATGTGGTATATATATATCAATTAAAGAAATATTTCAAATAATAATAACTAATAATATTTTATAATATTTTAATATATATATAAAAGAAACTACATTAAAATAAATCAAAATAAGATTAGTGTTAATAAACAACATTAGTATTAAAAAAGAAAACAAAAGCTTTCTTAAAGCTGGCCCACATTTGACCAATGACATTAATTAAAGAATAACTAATATAAAGTTAATAATATTTTCCTATTGATGATATTAATATATTGCATATATGAAGATAACATATATTAACATATAATGTAATGATATTAATTTAAACTATTTTTATCCATAAATTTATATGAAAACGTTAATGTATCTATTTACATGAGAAAGATATAATGCAAGTATAATAAATTAGTCCCATGGGATAGCACAATTGGTTAAGACGTGCGCACACTCTTCCAGTTTGGGGAGAGGTCACGAGTTCGAAACCTATGTCCCTTGGGGCTGCGAAGCTTTATCACTCCCATACCAGCCACTATGTGGGGAAGTATCTGGAGTGGGTTTCCAGCGCGGAATCTTCCACCGTGGAAAAAAAAAAAGTATAATAAATTGAACAAAGTAATGTAAGACATGAATTAAAGTATATATGTTAATTAGAAAGGAAAGATATAATGTTTAGTGAAATAAGCAAATTTACTTGAAAAGGTGGATTGAGTTTACATGAAAAGGATATGATTCATGAGAAATGTCCTTCACTCTTACTTCTTTCTACCTCATTTGTTTAAATGTAGGAAAACTCTTGAACGTAAATGTAGGACAACTTTTGAATATAAAACTTCTTTCTACCTCTTTTGTTTTCTACCTGTTTTGTTTAAATGTAGGAAAACTTTTGAACTTAAATGTAGGACAACTCTTGAATATAAAAGGATCGAAGAATCATGAGAAATGTCCTTCACTCTTACTCCTTTCTACCTCCTTTGTTTAATTGTAGGAAAATGAAAACTCTTGAACGTAAATGTAGGACAACTCTTTAATATAAAAGAATTGAGGGTTTTCATAGTTGAAACATATTGGATCCTTCATGCTTCTATACTATAAAAACTTATACTATAAAAACTATTTAGTTAATTTTGATTCGTGAGATATCACAATACTTTGAGAGTATTGTATGTGGATTCATAAAAGTCAAATTTTATATATATATTTAAGTAAAAAAGGTAGGTCCTATTATATTAACATTGCAACATTACATAGTTCTGTTAAGCTGCCAGTTGTTCCGCCTATAGAGGAAACCGAGACAACTGGCCGAGCCATGCTACTTTTCAAACTCATTGTTCCAGGCTGCCATCCTACCCGAAGGAAACCAGGATGCATGGCCACCTTTATACCAAGTATTATCGTTACTATGCTAATAATAACAGTAATACAAGCTAACAGTGTTATATCGTTGGTATGCAACAAAAGAAAAGAGTTTCTAACTGTGAGCATGTAAAAAACCTATTAGCCGGTGTCCTTATCCTCCTCTCCATTCTTTCCTCGCTTGACTGGAATTGTGTAGACCTACTCGCAGGTAGGGCATTGACATCTTGGGGATTCACTAGAGTAGGTCGCGTAGATCATATCGAGGCATTGATTTATGCGGATGGCCCTGAATAGCTGGTCGTCCACCATGCTGCGAATGCCAAAGATTAATTCAAGGTGCTCCGGATGAAGGAATGGGGGTTGGTCAGCCACATCCTTTTCGTTCCTTCACATTGCCACCTGGGGACTCTAGCTGCCTATTTCGCTGCTTGACCACCTCCGAAGGTTCGCCGGTAGTGAATTCCTCTGTGTTTTCTTCCATTCCTTTCAAAAATTCTTCCTCCATGATGCATGCTGTGAACTCCTCAACTGGAGCATCCCTGGGACTGTGCACTGTGCATGGAGCAGGGGTTACTGCATCCTTCCCGAAACAGGCGGGGGGATTCCAATTGTCTGGGACCGTGAATAGGAGGCTCTCGTTGTAGCTCTGGATGGATTCGCCTGGCGCAATATCCTCAACATATGTCATTGGAGGCATTCCCAATCTCCTGGACTTCCTTGTTTTCCTTCTACTGGCGAGAGCCAAAGATTTTTCAAAGTTCTTCTACTGCTTCCACCGTGAATCAGTTGCGTACCATGTCGCGCCTCTGTGAGGTCGTCTCCTAGCTCATGGCATGCTCAGAAGCCAAGCTCTATCCCTGCTCTTCGAAGGTTCAACCTTCAGCTCTGCAAACCTCAAATGCATTACGAATCCTCTGAGGCGGTGAATAAGGTCGAAGGTGATAGCTATGGCCGCTAAGGTTGAGGTCTTAATGCATTGTTCTCCTGTACTTCTCGCTCGAGCAAGGAGCCTCATCGTTTGACATCCTCTGCTTGGGTGCGCTCCCATTCATTTATGGTGAGGAGATGGGAGCCGGTGGCCACCATTTATGGCCCCTTCCGGCACTGTTCCGCATGTCCTCCCCCCTCTGCGTGGCACCCCATATGGGGGTTGGAGATCCTTATTTGCTAGAACTTGACACCACCCTGACATGTCTAATACTTTAGAGCTATGTGTTGCCCAGTAAATAGGTTCAGACTCCTTTGTTACTCCTTCATTTTCCAGACAATCCGCTACCCTGTTGGCCTCTCTTTTCACATGAGAAGGTATGATGTTGAGGTTGGCTCTGAGGAGATTCTTAAATTCCTCAAGCAACCCTGAGAGTCTCCAGCTAGGTGAGATTTTTTGTAGATCCTCCCCGTGGAGGATTTTAGTGATTAGTTGGATGAGGATTTGTGAATCCCCTTCCACGATGAGCTGGTGGCTATGTCGAGAAATTGCTACTTGGAGACCTTGTAATAGGCCCATTAGCTCTTTTGCATTATTTATTGTTTCCCCCAAATACCCCGCTACCAGGACGAGGATATCTCCTCTGGAGTTTATGAGTGCTTCTCCAAAGCCAGTTGGCCCCGGGTTTCCTTTGGAAGCCCATCGAAGTTAATTTTTATGAATTCTGCAGGAGGAGGGGTCTAGGTGGTTGGGCTTCTCTTTTGACACTTAGGTGTTTTGATCGTCAGTTTATTGATCAAACTGGGCTGCCAACTTTGGAGAATGTATTGTTCTTCTGGGTTGCAGTTTAGGTCCTCTAATTTCCAATGTTTGATTCTGACTGTTTCCTTGATAAGTGTGATGATTTTTGCCCATGTTGTGGAGTCTTTGGAGTGGAAGATTCTTTTGTTTCGTTCCTTCCAGATCTGCCAAAGAATAAAATCAGGGAGGAGTTTCCATATGTGACTCAGTAAAGGATTGTTGAAGGTGGTCAAGTCCCAATTTTCAATCGTGTCTCTAATGATGCTTCTGTTTTGATTGGATCAACGCATCAGTTGGGCTCCTTGGTCCCAGACCGACTGGTTGTAGTGACAGCTATTGAAAAGATGCTCTTTGGTTTCCTCTTGTTGTTGGCATAAGGCGCATATTGAGGGCCCAATAAAGCCTTTTTTTCTTAGGTTGTCCCAGGTGAGGACTCTGTTGTGCGCAATAAGCCAAAGGAAGGTGGACACCTTAGGCCAGAGTACCGGGTTCCAAACCTTGTTCCATATGTTTTCCTTTTCCTAGTTTTGGCAATTGCCTTGTAGGTAGCAAGCTTCTTTGACTGAGAAGTTACTAGTAGTGAAGTGCACCCATCTGAGTATATCTGGGCCTTCTCTGTGGGGAATTTTCCGGTGGCTTGCATAGTGTTTCCAAGCTTCTAGGTCAAGGCTCTCCGGGACCCCTAATTCCTGGTTGGAGGTCTTTGAGTGTCGCCACTGCAATCTTTGTTCTTCGGATTTCCATAGATCCTTCACTCTTTGGGTAGTGCCTTGGTTTAGAGCGTGTTTAAGGGGCATCAGCTCTTCTAGGTCATTTAGAGGTTTGAGTTGTTGCCACAAGTCTTTCCAAAACATGGCACTTTTTCCATTTCGCACTTCCCAGAAGGCGTGATCTTGAATCGGGTCTCTGTTTTGCCATGCTGTGTTCCAAATGTTAGATCCCTGTATTCTGGTGTTGTGTCTAATGAGTTGGTTGGCCTGCATGGAGGGAGTGTATTTCTGCCTCCAGATTTTCCCCCATAGTGTATTTGGTGCTTTTAGCCATCTCCACCACATTTTGGCTCCCATTACTTGATTAAGCTTACCCGGGTCTTGGAGTCCCATACCTCCCATACTTTTAGGCGTGCAGATCTTGTCCCATCCTACTAGCGCCCACTTCTTGTTAGGTTGAAGGCCTTGCCAGAGAAATTTTTGCTGGAGGTTCCTTATAGCTTTGATGATTTGCTTGGGAGAAGCTATGGAAGTGAAAAGGTAGGTGGGAAGGGTTTGAAGGACCGACTTGAGTAGGACCAGTTTGGCCGCAATGTTTAGCATTCGAAAGGTCCAGTTATTCAGCCTGTTGGAGATGGAAAGGAGGAGGCTATCCCAAGATATGGATTTTGCTGTTGCTCCTGTTAGAGGAATGCCTAGGTAGTTGGACAGAAGGGAGCTCTTGGGTATTCCTAGGAGTTTGGAGATATGAAGCTGGACCGCAATCAGAGTATTAAAGAAGAAGAGTTTGGATTTTTCTAGATTGAGCGTCATGCCTGACGCTTCTGTGAAATCCGAAAGGATGGAGTTAAGCTTATTCGCCTCTCTTGTTATTGGGGAGTTAATGAGTAGGGTGTCATCGACAAATTAGTTGTGTGAGGGTGCTGGTTGGATTTTGTGTAAAGGAAATCCTTTGAGAGATCCTTCTTGGACCAGTGTCTTGATGGAACGTTCCAGGCCTTCCGCCATGAGCACGAACCGAAAGGGCGATAAGGGGTCCCCTTGTCTGATGCCTCTAGATGGTGAGAAGGGTTGGGAAGGGAATCTGTTGACGAGGATGGAAAATAAGGCCGAGGAGGTGAGGTTTAAGATCCAGTTCACTCAATGTTGATCAAAGCCAAAAGAATTTAAAATGGCTTAGAGGTATTGCCAACTGGCTCTATCGAATGCTTTTGAAAGATCAAGTTTTATTAGCATACCTGGAGTTTTTGTCGACTTGAGAGAATGGATGACCTCATGAGATAGAATAATGTTGACCATGATTTGTCTTCCCTCTACATATCCTGCCTGTTCTTTAGATATGACGACGGGCAGAATTGGCTTGAGGCGGTTCGCAACCACCTTTGTGATGATTTTATAAATTACATTGCAAAGAGCGATGGGTCTAAATTGTTTGGGGTTTGTTACCCGTTCTTCTTTTGGGATTAGGGTGAGAAAGGTGGCGTTGAGGGCCAGGAGGACTTGGCCTGAAGTCCTTGATTCCTCCACTACCTCCCAAACCTCTTTCCTTACTATGTCCCAGTAGTGATGGAAGAAGTCGGTGGTGAATCCGTCCGGTCCTGGGGCTTTTCCTGGGGGCATATCTTTTCAGTATTACATACAATTTTAGTATTAATAAATTATAATTCTGTATTAATAAATTAGAAAGTTTATAATGAGTAAATTAAAAGATCATTCTTAAATTGACATACAATTTTAGTATTAATAAATTAGAAAGTTTATAATGAGAAAATTAAAAGATCCTTCTTAAATTTCATATAAATAGTGTAGTTTTTATGTATTCACAAATGCAATTTAGAAACATAAAATATGGATTTTGTCCATTACATGGTATAATTCTGATGAAAAAAATCATTACAAAATTATTTGTGTTTATTCAAATTATTGATCTTAATTACTATTTATTTTATTTTACATAGATCTTAGGGAAGGGTTTAATGATCTCCTAGAGCATAGAATTCTCATGAAGAGGGAGTCGAGGGAAGGGTTGGTTGCGATTTCCTTAAGGAAATTATTCTCATGAAGAGGGAACTCAAGGAAGGATCAGCTGACCATTTTTAGTTCAACAGGTTCTTTTGTACTTCTTTATAATTGTGGGTTCTACACTTCCCGGACTATCTGAATCCCTGCACATCTTCCAGGTGGATATTGGTAGCCTCTCACTTAATACAACATGCTTATTTTGTATGTTTTCATGTCAGCACATCTTGTTGTACTTCCAGGGTTGTTTTGGAGGCCTAAACAATGTTTTTTTGGCTTTCCATAGTCAAGTTGTAGACAAAGTAAAGGTTTCATGACATAATGTGTAGATCTATGAAAGACCTTTCCAATGGGCTATCATGCACCTAAAACAGAGGTTGCATGCAAAATTTAGGACCTCGGTAAGTTGAGGTACCAACTTACCCATAGGGGCCCACATAACTTTTGATGTTTCACCTCCTAGGGTTAGGTTTCTGGATGTCTAGGTTTTTGGCCCATTCACTTAGCAACCACATCTTTTATCAGAGATAGCTACCACCATTCGAGAAAGTGTTTTAGTTCTGCAGTTTTACAGTTTTAGCCTATTTCGTTATTCAATAGAACATATTGTTCACTGGATATTGTTCGTTCCGCTCCTAAATCTAGATCAGTGGTATCAGAGTGGTCTGCTCTTTATTTTTTTTTCTTTGTGCATGTCCCCGACAAGATCTGGGTACAAAAAGTTTGGACTCAAACCAATCGATCCATTGCAAGATCGGTCCTGCAGAGACCAACAACAACCCATGGGGGATGAAAAGAAATATGATGGAGCAGGAGATCCTATTAAAATGTTGCTCGAGGAAGCCCTCACACGACAAAGGAATGAAATTATGGACAACGTTTCGCAGATCCTTCGACGACTGCCCATAGGAGACACATATTCATAAAGAGGACATGCAACCCACTTCAAGGTAAAATAAATTTTGATATTCCATTATTTGAAGGACTGATAGATGTGGTTGTTATAGATAAAAGGTTGAATCTACTCAAAGGGTATTTTTCGGTCCACAAGTTTTTTGATAGGAAAATGATCACTTTTTCACTCCTCAAGGTGTTTCCCCATGTTAAAGACTGGTGGGATACTTACTCTAAGAAAAGGGTCGTAGAGGAATCTGCAATGTTTGTGGTGGCCCCTACATGGGATTCCTTTTGGGATGTCATTAAAGAACAATACTACCTTATTGGAAGCTACGAGGACCAATACATGAGATGGACCACCCTAAGTCAAGAAAGGAACTAGACAGTAGTAGATTTCACCAATATTTTCCATACCCTGCGCACCAAATTGGGTATCAAAGACTCTAAGCGTCATCTGGTGCTTGAATACCATTTTTGTTTGCATAGATACATTCAAACATAAATGGATTTTCTGGAAATCGGCTCATTGGGCACGACTTGTAGATACACTGTCAAGATCGAGCAGAAATTTAAGCAGAAAAGGCATGAGTTTGGATCTACAAACCCCTCACAGCCGAAGCAAGGAAAAGGTGGCACCAACCCACACAACAAGGGACCAAGTAGAGATGGTTGCCCTCAGGAAAACCATTCCAAGCCACAACACAAGAAGGGAAATGAGAAGATAAATAAGGACACGGGAAAATGGTGTGAGTACCATAAAATCCCTTGGCACAAAACCGAAGAATGTTTCTCCAAGAAGTCACTCATGGTCGAACTGAAGGATTCTGAGTCAGAGGCCAATTTTGATTCCAAATCAAATCCTAAAGGAGGGAAGCAGATTATCGATGATGAACCCAATGCCACTGTCGCTACCACCAAATCCAGGCCAAGCGAACCAAAATAACCAAAGGAAGGGGAATGCCTCTTTCACTCGTGGATGTGGGTAAAGAGGCATCCACTTCATTTCATTTTTTATAGCGGTAGTCAGAAAAACCTGATCTTAGGAGAGGTCGTTAAGCGGTTGGACCTGCCAACAACAATGCACCCACAACCCTACACCATCGGCTGTCTTCGCCAAGGAAGAGATCTTTGTGTCAGCCAACAGTGTCATCTACCCTACAACATCAACCCTTTCAAGGATGAGGTACTATGTGATATTTCTCCCCTTGAAGTTTTTGATGTTATTTTAGGACAACCATATTTTTGGGAGCATCATGTTGTGTATGAGTGCAGACCCTGCAGTTTTATTATTACTTTGGGTAGACAATTGTACAGGATACCAAAGGTAGCGCCGCCCACTGGCATTTCTTTAATCTATGATAAGAAATGTAGTAATGTCATTTCATTGACCGAGAAGTTCATCTTAGTTGTGGTTGTGCTCATAGTAAGAAGAAGGTCACTGCCACATACGTGGCCTCTACACAGATCATCTCTTTGCAGCAGAAACAAGTGGACGATATCATGGAAGAATATAGAGACATATTCTCCTCACTTACAGGGGTACTAACACACTTCCACTTCAAGCATCCAATTCATCTAACCCCTGTAGAACCTCTACCTAATGGACAAGTCTATGGTCTCTCATTGATGGAAAATGACAAAATCAGGTTTCAAGTCCAAGAGCTTATTCAAAAGGGGCACATCATACCCAACTCCTCCCCTTGTGGAAGATCTATTGTACTAGTGTAGAAAAAGGAAGAGACTTAGTGACTCTGCATTGATTACAGATCCTTAAAAAAAATCACAGTCAGGAATCGGTACCCCATTCCCAGGATTGATGACCTTCTTTACCAACTCAAGGGGGAAACGTTCTTTAGCAAGATTGACCTAAAGTCTGGCTAACACCGAGTTCCCATAAAACCAACTAATGTATGGAAGAAAACCTTCAAATATAAAGCAGGTCTCTTCAAATGGATGGTCATGCCCTTTGTCTTAACAAATGCACCAACCAATTTCATGAGGTTGATGGATGATGTATTGAGACCCTTCACCAACTCCTTTGTGGTGGTATATTTTGATGAAATCCTCAGCTTCAGTAGAACATGGGAGAGAACATGTAGCATATTCAACAGGTTTTGAGCACTCTATGCCAACACAAGCTATATGCCAACTTGGAAAAATTCTCGTTTGGCATAAACATGGTCCAACACTTGGGCTACATTGTTAATGAGAATGGGGTGCATGTTGATCCAACTAAGATCCAAGTCATTCGTGAATGGATATCCTTGACCACACAAAATGAGATTCATAGCTTCTTGGGACTAGCCAACTTATACCGACGGTTTGTGTTGGGATTCTCCCATATTGCATGGGACGTCAAGTAGGTGACCAAGGTTGGTGGCAGGATAAGTTTGTGTGGGGGAAGGAAAAAAAATGAGTATTCGATGATCTGAAGCATTGCTTGTGCTCAACTCCAGTACTCTCCTTGCTCAATATGCAACAATCGTTCAAGATTGAGACTGATGCATCTGACTATGATGTGGGTGCAGTTCTCACTAAGAACGGTCATTCGGTGGCATACCATAGTGAGACACTCTTAGATATTTTCTGAAAATACATCACCTATGATAAGGAAATGTATTCCATTATAAAATCCTATCGTCAATGAAAACATTACATTATGGGAAAGAAGACGATCATACGCACTAATCACAAGCCCTTCCAGTTCATACAGACACAAGGGAAATTATAGAACGACCACCATCAAAAGGGGTCCACCTACCTGCAATAGTTCCATCTCAACATAAAGCATAAGACATGTATCTCAAATCGTGTCACTGATTGCCTCATTCGACCTCCTATGGCTGCACTCACCATTGTGCTCCATTCCTGTGGACATGAAGCATTTGAGTGGCCCCAACTTTATCAGCAAGATCAAGACTTCGCCACCACCTATTATCTCTTCGGTACAGGAGTGACTGTCAACGATTTTTACATTCAGGAAGGAATATTATGCCCTCTGGTCCATCTATGTGTTCCTACAAGAGAGCGTGCAAAGATTATTTGGGTTGCCCACTACAGTTGGATGGCATGACATTTTAACATAGAGAAAACTGTGTTCGTTCTTTAGAAACATTTTTATTGGCCAAAACTTCAACAGGATGTCAGAAAGTATATCATATATTTCAATTCCTGTGCCATTTCCAAGCCATCCATCCAGAATCAAGGCTTATACACCCCTCTTCATACTCCAGAGAAGCCTTGGGAATCCATATCAATGGATTACATTTCTATCCTTTCGTCCACCAAGCAAGGAAATGACTGTGTATTTGTGGTCATTTATTGGTTTTCGAACATGGAAATCCTCACATCTTGCAATAAGAATACCAAAGCAACAAATACTGCCAAGATCTTCTTCGAATGAGTGAGGGTCCACTTTGGGATACAATAGACCATCATCTCCGATTGGGACAACAGGTTCCTCAACACATTTTGGTCAAGTCTCTGGTCATTATTGGACACAAAGCTCACAAAATCCACTTCTTTCCACCCCCAAATAGACGACCAAACATATTTCATCGATATGATGATTGTGCACATCTTATGCATGTACAACTCTATGCATCCACGTACATGGGATGAGAGTCTCCCCTATGTTCAACACAGTTACAACAGGGCTCTCCATAGCCCCACTGGCCATAGCCCATTTCTGGTTGGCCTTAGATTCCAACCCTTGGGACCCATTGATGTTTCACTCCCTCTCGCCCCACACATACATACTCTTCCTATGATCAGTCTGCGATTGACAAAGTCACAATATTCATTGAGTTGATTCATTACATCCGCCAATAGGTCCAGGAGGTTTTTCAGAAATCCAATGCTAAGTACAAGAAGTGCCATGATCAACATAGGGTACAGTTTCAGGTTGGAGACAAAGTCTGGATACATTTGTAGAAGGAGCATCTCATCGAGCCCCATTGGAAGCTCCGCCCACTTTGATATAGGCTTTACACTATCAGCAAGATTGTGGGTAGCAATTATTTTGAGCTCAACCCTCCACCCTTCGTTGTCCTACACCCATTGTTCAATGTGGACCTCCTTCGACCATATTTTCCAACATTATTGGACACCTTAGAGATCGCAGAAAAACCACCACCCATAGAGCTCAACCCCACCTCCATGGAACAAGAATCCATTGATCAGATACTGGACACATAGGTCAAGGGAACTTTCTAACAAATGCTCGAGCTTTATCGGGTTGTCAAGGCAGGGAAACTCCTATACCAAGGAAAGTGGCTCACTCAGGGCCAAATCCAATAGAATTTTCATCACCTAATGGGTGAACTCAACTCAATGGAGACCCTTGCTTCCTAAGGGGGAGGATTCATCGAGTTGGCTATTGGTGGCCACCCACCTATTCCAACTGGCTCTCTTGTTTGTTTTTAGTTCAACACGTTCTTTTGTACTTATTTGTAATTGTGGGTTATACACTTCTAGGCATATCTAAATCCCTACACATATTCCAAGTGGATATTGGTGGCCTCTCACCTAATCCAACTGGTTTATTTTGTATGTTTTCATGTCATCACATCTTGTTGTACTTCCAGGGATGTTTTGGAGGCCTAAACAGTGTTTTTTTGGCTCGCCACAATCAAACTGTAGATGGAGTCAAATTTTGATAGTGTGATGTGTATATCTCCAAAATACCTATCCAATGGGCTATCACGTGCCTAAAACAGAGATCGTATGCAAAAGTTATGACTATGGGAAGTTGAGGTACCAACTTACACATAGGGACCACATAACTTTTGATGTTTCACCTCCTAGGGTTATCTTTTTGGATGTCTAGGGTTTTGGAATCCATGCGTAATATCAAAAAGGACTCTAGATCCTCATTTTAATTCTTTCTACTCATGAGGATGCACGTAGAAGACACATCTCTTCTTAAAGATAGCTACCACCATTTGAGCAAGTGTTTCAGTTCTGCAATTTTACAGTTTTAACCTATTTCATTATTCAATAGAATATATTGTTGACTAAATATCTATGTTATTAGTCATATCTTTATGTTTATTGTATTCGGTCTGTTAATCAGTTCATTCCACTCCTAAATACAGATCATTAACATAAAAGACATATATGTCAATCACAATTAAATCCCATCAATAAGACTAGCCATATCACGAATCTGGAGAACCTTACCACTCATCAAATTATTACAAGTTTAATTGGGCCTCTTAGGTGGGGTTGGTTCCTTCTTTTGAGTGAACTGGATCTCGAACCCCTCAACAGGACCCTCCTAGAGACATGAAGGAAAAAGGATTTCAGGAAGCTTCAAGTATTGAGCAACTCAAAATTGGTGATATACTTGGCCAAAGGAAAAATATTGATCCAAAACATCAACTTGGAAAATATTATGAGAGACATAAAACTTACCTTTCAATATGTTGAATGGTTTTCTTTCCAACATATTCTGAGAGAACTCAATTTAAAAGCATACGAACTCTCAAAAGAAGCATTACAACTGCAAACAAGAGATTTCAAGTACTACGAAAGCTTTGAAGACACCGAAACAGAAGCCCTTGATTTATGGTTGTAACTCTTTTTTAAGTATAGGTCAATGAAGCAGGGAATTAAAGAAAGTACATAAAGTCAAGGAGGCACAATGAATGGAAAGGGGATAGTAGTATCAGAACCTTTTGCTGATACAAACAGGATGGAATCCTTTTAAGGTTGTTTTGTAAGAATGAAACATATATATTCTATGAATATAAGAATATTTTTTTTCTATGGAAAAAAACACTACCAATGGATGGAAATCAGTTAATACAAATGACTAAATATACTACCAATGGATGGAAATCAATGAATACAAATGACTAAATATACTACCAATTGATGGAAATTAATGAATACAATGACTAAATAAATGAGTACCATTACTAAATAAATGACCAGTTAACAACCATCAATAACTATATAAATGACTAAATATACGACCAAATTGATCAATCAAAACAATCAATAAATGACAAAAATTGGTTTAGTCATAAATATGGCCACATTATCAATGATCGGGAATAAACAACTAATAGTCATGTGACCAAACTTAGTCATTTATATGCAATTTGTAGTACTTTTTTAAGTCATTTATTGTTGTTTTTCTACTAGTGGTTATTATGCCATCGTGTATATCTATACCTATCAATAGCATGGTGCACGCAATGCACTATCATTATTCGAGAAGAGGATGATGATCTTTGCATTTTCTATGCATGGGAGAGTTCTACTTTCTCAAACTTATTCATATGCATAAATACCGTCGATCCAATATAATTTCTTAGTGCATTACTTTCCATTTGATTTGAAAAATTGTCTCAAGTTCAAAATTATCTAAATAAGATTGAAGTAACTAAGGTTTATACTACAATTTTCGTTGGGAGGAAGCATCGTATCTATGAACCTCTATAGGTCGAACAACCTCAATTGTTCTAGGACTATGGTTGGCATTTTATAGATCTCTTGAGTAACACATTCTGATGCTATTTCGTACCGGTGAATGTGTTATTCCCTATGGATGATATTTCTAGTCAGAAAAAACAATTAGGATATTCAACTAATCTTCAACTAAGACCCTAAATTTGCTTCAATGAATAATTTTCTTTATGCTAGAAATATTCTACGGGAGTTAAGCTCTTGAAAAATCTTCTATAGGTCTTAAGGCATGTATCATCACAAGATTTCAAAATCTCCATCTATTCAAATGAATTTACAATAATTTAGAACATAATGGTGGTTGTCAAACATAAGTGTCTCGTGAGACACATTACGTATGATGTGTAGAACTATTCTAAAAATAAATAGTTCAATACAAATAGAAAAAAACAAATTGCTAATTAAATCGCCGAAAATAAATTGTTGGAAATAGAGAAACAATATGTTCACTAACACCGATCAGTCCTTCATAACCAATGCACCATACTATTCATAAGAAGAATGAGGAAGTGTTCCTTGACTATTTTGTTTGAAATCTTGGTTCACATGTGCTCCCAGAACAATCCACCGTGCCTATACATGTAAGGGTTGTACCTTTTGCTACATGGTGCATGTACTTTCAATTGTACCTTTCTTATGAACTGTTCTATGTGCCCAGGTCTTGGGTAAGTTGTTCTAAGGTACAAAATTTAACAAACATACCTTATACTAGACTTCCTATCATCAATTGAACAATCCCAATATAATTTTTTGTAACCTATCAACTCAAAGTCCTCTCCCCTACAGTAAATGATATTATACTCCAAGTTACCCTTAACATATCTCAAAACATTTTTGGTTGGTCTTTCATGGTTATCCTTATGATTTGTCATAACCTTGGAGATATAGTTAAGTGAAAAACAAAAATATTGCCCTATGGTTGTGATATAATTGTTTGTATACATACTCATTAGCTAGTTTGAACTCATTTTTTTTTGATAAATTTAGGCAATTTCCATAGGTGTATAATTTTCCTTACAATTTTCCACTCTTATCCTCCCCAACAAGGTCATAAAATACTTGGATTGTGACACAAAAACAATCATTGGCATGCTAAATTGCACACCTAAGAAATTATGTGGGAGGCCAACGTTTTTGATGGAAAATGTTGACGTAAATCAGATTTTATCTTCTGAATTGTGTCAAACTTGGTACATATGATGATATTGGTTAATGTATGTGAACCACTAAAATCATCAAACCATCACTTGTTCTTTTGAAATAAATATTTGGATAAAGAGGACTCCTTAATCTAGAAATTGTATGATGTTTGTCAATTTTTACATATCGGGCTCTTGGAGATTGTTTCATTATGTAAAGAGCCTTCACTGACTTGCACACTATATTGTCTTTTCTTGCCATATGAAATGCCTATAGTTGATACATAGATACCTCCTCTAAATCACCATTGAGGAAAACATTGTTTAGCTCCATTTGATATAATTTCCATCAAAATATGCTACCATGGCTTGACCTAACTTGATGGTTACCAACTTCATTTTTCGGATAAATGTCTCCTCATAGTCCACTCCCACTTCTTGTGAGTAATTTCATCCTCTTCATCATTGTGCTCAACATGTGCATCAACTATTGATGATTGTGGTTTACCTTGCACCTTCGTTGAATTTGAGGTCTCAAACTATACTCTATCATTAGTCAGATATGATTTAGACTCAAAAATGTTTGAATTCTCATCAGCAATGACATCTCTATTGAAAATCACCTTGTTAGTAGAAATATCTAAGACTTTTTATGCCTCAGTTTTCTACATTTATAACTTAAATTTTACCACTTCTCTTCTGGAATTAAAACACAAGCTATAGAACCAAAAATATTTAAGTGATTGACTTATGATTTTCTCTTGGACCAAGGTTCATCCGGTGTGACATTTTTCAATAACTTTGTAGAACTCTTTTTAACCAAGTTCATTGTAGTGTGTAATACTTACACTGCATACCTATTTGGAAGTTCCCTACAGTGCAACATGTCTCTGGCCATCTCAACAATTGTTTTGTGTCTTCTCTCCAATACTCCATTTTTTTAGGGTGTATATGGTACAAAATACCGTCTTTGAATTACCTCTTCCTTACAAAAATAAACAAAATCACTAGAGAAAAATTCACCTCCATTATCAAATCAGAGTATATTAACAAATGCATCATATTTCCTCAAGTAAACCCACATATTCCTATAGAAATAATTTACAAAGAGTAGAAAATTCCTTGTAACAGACACAAAGGATGACCTCATAGTACCACAAATGTCATAGTGGACCACCTCCAACACCACATTAGTTGTCCAAGACCCTTATCCGCTTTGAAATTTAGCATGTGTTCATTTTGGGCTATACATGCTTCACAAATATCGTCCTCTCCTTATCAGTCTAGCCACCCAAGAATCATTTTTCATTTACTAAATAAAGAAACTGAAATTAATGTGTATGTCATAGTTAACCGTTGTTACTTTCACCACTGTTCGTCCCCAAAGCATGTGAATATTCTATGTAATCCTTCACAAGCTTGTAAAAGCCTTGTTCCTTCACTGTTGATGCAATTATGTTGTCACTCTATCATATATATATATANTCCAAATATGGATAATTTTTGGTTATCTCACTAATTGAAAAAATATTCTCACTTAACCTTGGAATTTAGTAAACATTATTAAACATGGATGTAGTAACTTTGATTCTAATATCCAGATTCCGTTGGCCTTCAACATACATCTCTCTTTCATTACCCAAAACCAATGTCTTTTGACCTTGATTTGTCCTCTACAAACTCAACAAACCAATCACTTATATTAGTCAATTTGGATTCTCTAGAATCAAAATACCAATCAATAGATGGCTTACCTCCCTTATGAGAAACTACAAATATATAGAACTCGTTTCTCATCTATGTTGTCAAAATCACCCATGACTTGCACTTGGGCTAATCCAGACTGACTAGGGGGTTTTTAACCCTAGTCTATGTATTAATGCAAGCCCAGTTGCCTCAGTGTTTTATACTAGGCCACACTCCTATTGGAATTTTGTGAACTTTTTTCTATACTTTTTTTGGTTGTGTTGTTGATCCCACAACCTCTTCCTACAATCTTTCGTCTTATGCCCAAATTTACAGTAGTAAAAACATTGTCTTGTTTTGGGTAGGGTTAGTATTTTTTGGCAGGTCCACTTTCTAGGAATCCAATAACCTTCTCACAAGACTCTTTCTCATATCCTCCCTTCCATATTTTACCTTGACCTATAGGGATACCTTTTGTATCGTTTCACTTTCCATTGCAATCCCCCTAGGGTAGTATTTATCTAAACTGAATGTGGGTAAATAGTCCTATAGTTGTCATTCCTTTTTGGTATGGGTTGGTATTTTACCAAACTACAATCTTTACGATAACAGGTACCACACAATTTTGAGGTGGGAGATAAGGTATGGTTGAATTTGTAGAAAGAGCACCTCACAGAACCCCATTGGATGCTATACCCACTCCGATACCGTCCTTAAATCATCACCAAGGTTGTGGGTGACAATTTTTTTGAATTAAGTATTCCTCATTTCCTTGACTTGCACCCGATATTTAACATGAAAATGCTTCAACCATATTTTCCACCTCTCTTGGACACTTTGTATGTGGCCTAGCATGTGGAACCTAAAAAAATCACTCTTGAATGCATTGAATGGGTGAAATTTCAGTGGATCATGGACACCAAGACGAAGGGTATCCTCCAACAGAACATCCACCTCTATCGAGTCGTCAAAGCAAGGAAGATTCTTCATCAGGGAAAGTGCTCACTCGCAGTCAAATTCAACAAAATTTCCCCCATTTGGTGGAGTAAATTGATGCAATGGAGACCATTTATTCCTAAGGGGGTAGAAGTGATCTAGGTGGACATTGATGGTCACCCACCTATTCCACTGGCTCAAAGTACAGTTTCCATCTTATGAGTTTTTGTACATTTTTTGGGTGCCAAACTTTTGGGGTCGTTTTGACACCCTGAACAATGTTTTTTTGACTTGGAAGCATCCAATATATCCCTATTGCGAAATTTGAAATGTGTACTCCTCGGCTAGACCTTTATGATAGTGAACTGAGCACCACAAAGGAATATTGTATGAAAAAATTCAGCCCTAGGGAACTTGACGAATAAACTACGCCCATCGAGGCTCGCAAACCTTTTTGTGTTTCATCTTTCAAAGTTAGGGTTTTGGATTTTTAGGGTTTTTTCATTTATGATTTATGTTAAAGAGGCCTTTGGAGCCTCATTGTAATCAACTTATTGTGAATGGCATAACTGCCACATCTCTCTTTAGAGATAAGCTACCACCATTCTAGCTAGCTTGTTTGCTTTCTGTTTTACATTCTTTTTGTATTCCATATATTCATCAACAAAATACATGTTTTACTATATTATTATTGTTCTCAAAATAGTCGAGATCAATCACATTAGGACATCTATTTATGTTCATCACATTGTGATGTTAGGATATGTTTGTCAAATTATTATGGAGGGTTATGTTTTTCACCTTGCAACGTTCAATTATTTTCATCTTATTCCAATGGTGGGTTATATTCATCACATTACGACATTACAATATGTATGTCATATTGCAACATTAGTTCATGTTCATCCCATTTCAATATTTGTTTATATTCATCACGTTGGGGTGTGAGGTTGGTAGACTTTTATATTCGACACATACCCATCCTGATATTTCATTTCATGCTTCTCTTGTTGTGCTTTATACATCCAAACACCCAATGTGAGCCACTTGAATGTAACAAAAATGATACTTCAGTATATCTAAGGTACATTTTAGATTGTGATACATTACATTACAAGGAGGGCTCCTTGATTGGTTGGTTTCACCGATTCCAATGGGCTAGTTACCTTGATGTTCGGAAGTCTACTTCATGTTATGTTTTTAGACTTAGCTTTGGACGTATCACTTAGGATTGTAAGGATAAACAAGATATTTCTCTTTCTTTAGTAGAAACATAGTGTCAAGAAAGGGTTAATGCAAGCTAAGATGTATCTTGGGTTTGACATATCCTTCAAAAGTTGGGATTCTAGAGACAACATATGGCCACCCTCTGGTGTGAAAATTAGAGTGCCATCAAGCTCACATAATATCTAGTTCAACATGAACACAAGAAACATGTTGAGATAAAGATGCAGTTCATCAGAAAGCTTATTCAATATTGTGTTCTCGAAGTGATTCTTTGTCCTACAGATGATGAAGTTGTAGACATTTTCACAAAGTCTTTTAATAGAAGTTATTTTTTCCAAACTTCGATCTATGTTAGGAGTTCATACAATTGTCATTAAGGGGCAGTAAGGTAGGGTCTAATTCCTCCTTCCTTACCCTATTGTGTCACCTTTGTAAATTATTCAATATATTCCAAATTGTTCTTAAGGGGGAATGTTAGGATATTTAGACACTCAGGAGTTAGTTAAGATTAACTTGGTCTAATATGTTTTTAGCTAAAGTTTTGTTTATTTACTAATGTTTATTTAGTATGCATTATTATTCATTTATAATTATGTAATCCAAGGAAACAATATCTTCTAGACCTAAAGTGATCCAATGGTCCATATTCTCCTTGATACTAATGATTATATTTATTTGTATTATAAGAAACTCTTATGTAATTTTTTTCTTTTAGATTAATATATTGTATGAAGCTGCGAGATTGATTGGGGCTATGGATTTCTTCACTCTTTAAGGATTTTAACTATATAGAACACTAGTGTAACAATCTTTAATCTGGATTTTACCCATATAAAATAGTAGTGTATCAATCTTTAATTTATTTATCTAAACAATTGATTAAGGTGTTTGACCTATGTGAAGATACCCCTACAGCGACCGAATGGGCATCGCACTGGTTCGCTGCATGGCCCTCCTGGTAGAAATGGGTGGTATTCCGGTAATGGCAACTTTGGCTGTCGGGCTCATGGTTTCCTACATCCTCGACTCCCTGCAGCTCAAGCAAGGCGCCTTCTTCGGCATCTGGTCGACCCTACTCATCTCGCAGCTGGCCTTTGTGCTTGGGGGGTTCGACTCTCTCCACCATAGATTCCTGGCCATTGTACATACTTGCCGTGGTGGTGTGCTGCGAGGAAACTTTTCTGATCAGTGTGTGGGCTTCGCTTCAATTCCGGTGGCTCCAACTTGAGAATCCGTCCATAGTTGTAACCCTAGAGCGGCTCCTGTTCCCCTGTATTCCGTTCACAATGTCGGTAATCTGGACGTGGGGAGTGGTGGCGGCCATGGGGATGGATCACGTGCCCTATTATTTGATGATGATTCTCCCGTTCACAATGTCGGTAATCTGGACGTGGGGAGTCGTGGCGGCCATGGGGATGGATCACGTGCCCTATTATTTGATGATGATTCTCTGCTTCTTCTACTGGTTGTATTCTCATCCCCAACAGTCTTCTTTCAGGACCAAGGCCGAAAAGGGGTATGGCGACTAGATTGCAGACGCAGCCTTGATTCTCTATCCGCTCGAATGCACACTTCATACACTAGTCCTACTGTTTTTGCCTCTGTTGCTTTACATCTAGAGAGACCTGTCTCCTCCGCTAGGAGGATGCTTTCCATGTATATCCCATCCAAACACTGGGCACTTTGACTCCCACAACGTGGAAGTCAGTGAGCAGCTCTCAAGCTCTAAATTTGTTTGTTTCTTTTATTTTTTTCATAAATAAATGATAATATAAGCTCTCATTATAATTTTTGTCCTTTCCATGTGATAAATTTTTCCAAACATGTGTCTAGATATCCAAGTGGGTTGGATGAGAAAGTTAAAGAATTTGAAGGGGCAGTGTTACTGGAGCAGCAAAGCAGGGAGACTAGAGTTATAGGAATTGTTGGGCTTGGCGGTGCTGGCAAAACTACCCTAGCGGAATAGATCTTTAGCCATCGGAGATCAAATTACAAGCAATCTTGCTTTCTATTTGCTTTCTATTTAATGTCCGAGAAAATGTAGCGAGAAACTCTTTAAAATCCGTGCAGAGTATGCTTCTTAGTTGCTTGGTTCAGTCGAATGTGCAAATAGACAGCACTGATGATGGCATAGAGAAGCTAAAAAGGTATTTTTCATCTTGTCATGCTTTCCTAATTTTAGATGATGTGGATAATGTTCAGCAGGTGGAAGCATTACTTTTACCGGTGAAAGATGTGCTTCACCAAGGTAGCTTAATTCTACTCACATCTCGCAATATGGATGTTCTTACAAGTTCCGGGATTTTAGAGTCTTCTATTTTCAAGCTAAGAGGACTCGACCGAGATCACTCCCGAGAGCTATTGTGCCGGCATGCCTTCGACCAGCCATATCCTCTTACAGAATTTGAACTAGTGGTTACAGAGTTTGTGGATGCCTGCGATGGATTGCCATTATCCCTGAAAGTGCTTGGAGCTCTTCTTCGTGGAAAACCTTTGGAGTATGGGAAAGCACAATTGCAGAAAATCTCCAATCTAATTCCCGAGGATATACTGAGTAGACTCAAAATTACTTATGACGGTCTCGGTAAAGTGGAGAAGGAGATATTCTCAGTTCTTCAATATTCTCAGATATTCTCAGACAAAACAAAGTTACCGCCATTAGAATATGGGACGGAACGGAGTGGGGAGGATGGCTTGGTCTTCAGAACCTACAGAACAGGTGTCTGGTGGAAGTAGACGATAAAAACTTTATAAGAATACACGACCACGTGAGAGACCTGGGCAGACATATTGCGGTGAATGAACCTCCGGAACGGACAGTTCGCCTTTCGTGCCCAATCCACGGTTCACTCACAGGGCTGCGAAAGGGTTCAATCATCGTTCAAAACCCTTGCGGAGTTCGCAGGCAGTCGTTTCACAAATTATGTGAGCGGGATGCAGCTGCTTAAAGCTGAAGGTTATTTCGTGGAAAGCGAATTCATGGAAAACATATTCAGCGTTCGATGTCACTAATATGGCTCTGCTGGGTTGACTTTCCGTACTCCTGCCTCCCTTATTGGATTCCACTAAAGAATTTAAGAGTTTTACGAATACAGGGGAGCAAATTGGAAACACTGTGGTTGAATGAACGTGAGGTCGTAATGTAATTTCTTGACATAATGTTTTTATTTTTTTTCCAAAAAATAGTAAATATATTCCAAGAAAGTCTTTGAGTTAACTTAAAAACCTTTTGAAATGCATATTTTAATAAATCAACTTTCGTTTATCCAGGTTTATCCAGGTTCCTAGGCATACTGCTCCATTGGGGTTATAAGTTGCATTTGTCTTGATATAGTGAGTTTTGGCTTCCTGTGCTAGCTTGACAGAGTCTTTGCGTCACTTATTTAGTAGACAATAATTTTTTTTAATATATATATATATATATATATATATATATGATTTAATGGAATGCAAGTATCAATAAACTCATATACTTTCCAAACTTTATCGAATAAGTAAGTTTTATTGATTGATGTGCTTTTGGTCATCTCATCACCTATAGTTTAGTTTATTCCTTAGCTCGATGTTATTGCTTACTCACGATTTTTTTAGAATTAATGATCTTTTGTATAGTTACAACATACAATTTTAACCCTAACCCTAGCCCTTATTAATTACCAGTCTTTGTCTGACTCGTATTTTCTCCCCGTATTTCCTCTTCCTGTTTGTAACCTCTTTCTGTTGTTTTTTGTGCTTCTGTTGTTTCAATTATATGTGTCGGCTTTTGGCGCATTGTGGTACATTTCGAAGGATCATGTTCTGCCTCAGCAAATTCGCATCGTCAATGGCGCAATTGCACTGGTGGTTGTGATTGTGTGTCGAGAAATCAGGGTTGTCTTTTACTCCTTCGGGCGGTATTTGCACGTTGCTCCTCCCTGGAATTATGTGCTGGTGACAATTACCATGTTGGGAGGGGCTTTGGCAGCAGGAGCTTATGGGATTTGCCTGGTTAATGATGCTTTTGGCTCGGTTGCATTTACTAGCTTGTTAATTTGGTGGCTTCAACTGGGTCGATTGTCATTGGAATGCCACTCAAGGTACGAACAGATTCCTGTATCACTATAGATTTACATGTATTGTTTGCTTTTCTTTTCAAAATTTTAGCTCATATGGTGATCACATAGGGATTATTTTTCCCATAAGTTCCGGAAAAGAACTGTTTTCCAAGACTATTTCACAGCAGCGACCGTGAAAGTTTTCTGACGAGTGCTAGGGAACTTATAACTTATTCCAAGACTATCAACAAGTACTCTAAAAGTTTTCGGACGAGTGTTGGAGAACTTATAACTCATGTCTGACATTTATCCATTCCCGCCATTTGTCTTTTTCTGACCAATGTTGGAAAATGAATGTTAACTACAAAAAATACAAGAACCACTACATTTTTTTTCTCACATCAGAATCATCCCTTTGATCCATTTCACCTTGAACCATACTGAATTCATTATTGTCTACAAATTATTAAAAGGTCTAACCTACTTCCCAACCAACTGAAGTGAAGAGTCTCATTTGAATTCATGAGATCTCCTGACTGCATTCTAGAGACTTCTACGCATTATTGCCTTCATGCATCCATTATGAATTTTGAGTGGCCCAAAACCAATGTTGCAAATATCATTTTGGGGAATACTGACAAGCATAAGTTGGACCTGAAAAGCTTAGAAAATATCAGCAACCTGAAAAACTTGGAAAAACTCAGATATATCGGGAGAAACCAGATATATTTGCAAAACTGGCCCAAACAACATGGACTGTGACTGGTAATGGGATCATGATCTGCATCTGAAATATTGTTAGGAAATAAACTACTTTAGCAATAGAGTGAAGGTCCAACTTATCATATAAAGCAGCCAAAGTGAAGACCAACCTTAGTGATTCTGGGAACCTTAGTGATTCTGGGATTGAACTTTAGTGGATATGAAACACCCCACTTTATTTTTTAATTAAGACCCTGCTTTACCATCCAACCAAGGATCAAATGGGATTGAGATTGATTGGTTTAATGTTTTAGATTTTGAACGCAATTGGGGTTAATTGAGGTTGATTGGTTTCATTTTTTATATTTTCTATCTAAAACACAAATCAATTGGACCCAATTTCTAAAGGAAGTAAATTGTATCGATTGAAGTTGTGAACTATGTGATCTCAATTCTAGATATAACACAAATCAATTGGACCTAATTTTTGACGGAAGTAAATTGTATTAGTTGAAGTTGTGAACTAAGTGAGCTCAATTCTAGATATAGTGGCAATATGGTTAGTGTCAAGTTTCTATTTTGCATTTTGGAATTGTCTTCATTGTCAATTTGATGAAATATTCATGTATTGTTTCTCTCGGATGGTTTCAAGGTTGTTTCAGGGCATGTTTCCAAGAGACCAAGATTTTTTCTTTTATAAATTTTCTACCAATTTTCTAGAAAGAAAAAAATATTTTATTTCATTAAACTCAAATCTAAGAGAGTCTGAGCATTGCTGCATCGAAAGAGGTTGGCATCTTCTAATTTTTTTATACCTTCAAAATCTCAAAATATATTATGCTTGTATTTTCTCCATTGTGACATATAAATCTCAACATACCTGTAACACTATGTTTCCCCCAGTTTGTAAAAATAACTGAACTGGCCAAGAACTGTGGCAAACTCAGAAATGTGAATATGTGATATGAATGGACCTTGTGGAAAAGGTCGATGAATGTGAATAATATTATAAATTTATATTACAGGACTGCTGAGAGAGAATATGCTGAAAAAGAGACCATGATGGCTGCAGAAAGGCGATGGAAGGCACCTAGAAAGTTGGCGTTAACTTCCACCGAAAATCAATACCGTATTTGGACTCCACTGGCCCACAGAACCAAAAGCGGCTCGCTGGCCCCGAATTAAATGTCTCGCAGGCTGGTAGGTAGATGGCTCCTCAGGAATTAATGAGGGATGGG
>SNQJ01S0050499.1:84033-120814 GCA_010110895.2 Picea sitchensis
GAATAAGGCCATGGATGAAGAATTGGATCAAATAGAGAAAAATGACACTTGGGAATTGGTTCCAAGACCAAATAATAAGAATGTGATTGGCACAAAATGGGTTTTCAGGAATAAATTGAATGAATATTGACAGGTTACAAGGAACAAAGCTAGATTGGTATGTAAATGATATGCACAAATTGAAGGAATAGACTTTGAAGAGACATTTGCCTCAGTTGCCAGAATGGAAGCAATTCATTTACCTTTAGCTTATGCATGCTCCAAAAATGTTAAATTATATCAGATGGACGTAAAATCATCTTTTCTAAATGGGGAACTTGAAGAAGAAGTCTACATTGAACAACTAGAAGGATTTCAGTTGTCGGAGAACACAGACTATGTATGTAAATTAAAGAAGGCCTTGTATGGTCTAAAACAGACTCCTAGAGCATGGTACTCCAGACTAGATAAGTATATGCAATAGGTAATGTTCATAAAATGAAGTGTAGACAACAACCTCTACATCAAGGTAAGTCAAGGTAATATTTTATTAATTGAAGTTTATGTTGATGATATTATTTTTGGTAATGATGATGACAGGTTAAGCCAGAAATTTGCAAAAGACATGCATAATGAATTTGAAATGTCGTTACTTGGAGAACTATCATTCTTTTGGAACTCTAAATACGTCAAAGAAACCAAGGAATTTGTATTTCTCAAACCAAGTATATCAGAGAAATGCTAAAGAAATTCGGAATGGAATATTGCAAACTAGTTATCACTCCCATGCAAACCAGTGGTAAGTTGAGAAAAGATGATGATTCAAAGTCTACAGATAAGAGGCAATACATGTCAATGATTGGAAACATACTATATGTGACAGGATCTAGACTAGATGTAATGCAAGCAATTGGACAGGTGGCACGATTTCAAGAAACACCAAAGGAATAAAATGTATTAGTAGTAAACATGATTTTCAGATATCTCAAAGGAACATAAGAGGTTGGATTATGGTATCCAAAAGGAAAATATCTATCACTTATTTCCTACACAGATGCAGATTGGGCAGGTTGTATTGATGACCGACGAAGCACCAATGGAGCAGTTTTCTACTTAGATGAGTGTTTGGTGTCATGGCTAAGAAATAAACAATCATTGGTATCTCTATATATAGCCGAGGCAGAGTATATTGCAGTAGCAACATGTTGTACACAGGTTCTTTGGATGAAACAAAATTTGACAGATATACAGGTTGAGTATGATGAGCCCAATCCAATATATTTTGATAATACAAGTGTCATCAGTATCTCAAAAAACCCAGTGATGCACTCCAAGACGAAGCACATTACAATCAAGTATCACTTTCTACGGGAACATGTTGTAGAAAAGAACATCAGAGTTGAGTACGTGGGCACAAAAGAACAAGTGGTAGACATCTTTACAAAATCACTTCCACGGGAAGCCTTTGAATATCTTCACCCAAGACTTGGAGTTATTTCTACTCCAAAATGAATGATTTTTGAATTCTTTTTGAATGCTTATCTTATATGTATTATATGTACATGAGGAAGCACCATAAGAGGAAAGTTCAGTCAGGGGGAGCAACCCCGGATGGAGAGATAACTTTTCCATTGATGACAAAGGGGGAGATATTTATCAGATGTAGAGGACAGAGGCATGGTTCCAGGGGGACAAGATTTATGACATGAAGAAGACAGAGGAAAATTTATCAGATACATAGGACAGAGGCATGGTTCCAGGGGGAGCATGAGTGATATGATTTTATTATTGCATCAAAGTGTTTCCATCAATGCCAAAGGGGGAGATCATTGATTAAGGTTGGTTTTCATTGATGTCAACCCTTGAAGAAATCCCTACAACACAAAGGTTTGGGTAATGGACCCAAGATTGTTTGATGTAAAGATGACTCATTATTTTCTTGTCATGGTTGATAAGAGTAAAGATGGATGAACTCCAAAGTGGTCCCATTATGGTGAAAACTATCACAAGAAGATGATTTGCGTAGTAAGAGAACCCATGCTTAATTGTGGAATAATGAGATGAAGGACAATGAATTTGTCAGGTAAACTATCCTAGATGGATAATGCTTTTCATTCCATTTCTGGTGGTATGTGTAACGTCACATAACTCCTCACGGTTAGAGGGTTATGGCCATGAGAAGTTGGAGACCCCAGGTTTGGGTAATGGACCCAAGTTTGTTTGATGGATAACGGTATGAGTTATGATATATTTTCAGATAATAATATTCTATATGGATAGTACATGTCATTCCATTTCGGGTGGTATGTGGAACATCACATAACTCCTCACAGTTTGAGAGCTATGGCCTTACGAAGTTGGAGGACCCTCATATGTCATCTAGAAGCCCCAAAAGGTCAAAGTAGTCAAAGTGGTTTAAGAGATTTTAAAAGGAAAATAATAAAGTGAAGTAATGAGTGTATTATAATTCTAAGTGAATACAAAATAAATTATTTCAATAATAAATTTAATGGATAAATTAGAAGTGGGTTAACCCTAAAATAAGGAAAGTGTGGCCAAGTGACCTAGAAGATGTTTTTAAGGAGGGTACTTGGAGAGTATAAATAAGAGGCAAGGCTCTCTCATTTTAATAACACTTGAGAATATTGAATATCTATAGGTTTCTAAGGTAACCAAGGATATCTAAGCTGAAATTCTGAGGGAAGGTGAATAAAAGAAGGTCGAAATGCAAGGAAGGATAAATTCTTTTGATGGTGCTTTCTAAGGTATGTTATTTACAGGTCATCTCACCATTTTTGCTATAACTTTGTTTCTATAATGATTCAGATCGTGAAATTTCTATGTAATTGAGAAAAAATATCCAAGTATCTGTGGTAAAATATTCAGCATTTGGGTCATTGCATTTGTGGAGTTACACTCCGTGGAAAATAGGGTTTGTGGCTAGTTCGGAAACTAGTCAAAAACAAGTGTTTCGGGTAAAAACATCATAACTTCTTCATAACAGATCCAAATTCAGTGAAACCAAATGTGTTGGTTAGGGTACAATCTATAGTATGTTGTGTAATATTTTCATATCAATTCAACAAATATTCTGTGCAGGGAATTCTCTACAAGGTCGCTCTCTAGAATAATCCAGAATTCAACAAGGTATGTCGGTTTTTCTATAACTCCTTTTCTGAGAGGTTCCAAGTAGTGACACCTGGATTAATTTCATAAAAAAAAAACTGAATAACATTGTGTATAAGTTTCATATATTTATACATTACAGGTACAAAGTTATGATTACTTCAAGTTAGGGTTGTTGACTAATCCAAAACTAGGCATGTGAGACTAAAGAAAAGTTTGATGAAAATGATAGTCTCTTGTTGTTGAAGTTAAGGAAGGTTTGCAGGAATGTGATCATATAAACCATGTCTATTACATATCTACAAATCCGATTTAGATGATGAAATTGATAATGTATTTTGGTTGAGGTACATGTTGAGTACATGGTTGAGACAAGTAGTTGATGAGTTGGCACATACATGAGGTGTATAGTTTATGATGTTGGTACAAATTGATGAGTCATAGTTGATGAGTAGTTGACACATGATTGGCACATACTTGGTACATGGTTGGATGCACTTGTTTATGGTACAAGTTGATTACAGGTTATTTGGTATAGGTTGGTGCATGGTTGATGCACTTGTTTATGGTACAGGTTTATTAGAGGTTGAGGTACAGGTTGATGCATGGTTCAGATTTATTGGTACAAATTTATAGCGGTATATCTCATAGTGGCAGGTTGACAGTGGTTCCATCATTCTACTTCCACTTCAATGTGGCAGGACGGAGCAAGGACAGGTGGTTGTAGCCACCTTCCAGTTGTAGTCGGAGAACATAGGGGGTTGTAGCCTCCTTCTAGTTGTAGGCAGAGAATTTGGGAGTTGGAGCTTCCCTTAGGTTGTAGCTTGAGAAACTAGGGGGTTGGAGCCTCCTTCCAGTTGCAGCTAGAAAACAAAGGAAGTTTGATCTTCCAATGAATGTAATTCTTCAAGACATATAAGAAAAAACATTATGTGGTTTTCTCCCGATTTGGGTTTCCACGTAAAAAACTAGTGTATTGTGTATGTGTATGTTTGTTCATTTGTTCATTGCTTATTTACTCTGCAGTTATTGGATGATAATGCTTCATTGATATAACACTTGGATCATATGGTTAAAATGGATTAAATTTCTCTATTATTGATTCACCCCCCTCTCAGTAATCCAACAACAATCAGGATTCCCGATGTACATTTTGAGATGGAATCCATTTTGTAAAGTCCTCAAATTTTAAGGGGAAATATAGTGTGTCCTTCTTACTAATGTCCTAAATGACCCTTCATTCCTCCAAGTACCAAATCTGTCAAAAGTTATAAATTATAAACCACCCAATCTTGACCACCATAAACTGATTTTGTGGTTGTATACAATCTAAGTATGTTGGCAGGTGGCATTTTCATTTCTTACAGGTGTAGGACATATTTCTGAGAAATATTTCTATTTTCATCATTGAAACTTCTGAGTTTCACCTCACCAGTCCCACTTGTGGTATCATGACCCGTAATCAAGGATTACTTCCTAGTCAACCTTATGTTATAACTTCATTAGTCACAAAAAAATTTACATGCTTCATAATCACAATACATGAAGTCTTAGTATAATTATAGTTATGGGGGGAAATAAGGTTTTGCATTCCCCTCTATGTTAAAGAAACATCATTATCGATGTTTAAAAAAACACTTATACAATTCACACACAAAAAAATGGGTATGTCATTCTGATGGAATCATTAAGTTCCCAAGTAGCCTCATTTTCTCCAAAGTGATTCCATTTCACCTTTTACCTGCAAGACTGTTCAGTTTTGAAGCAATGTTTCTATGTTGTCCAAGATGTGTTGAGTTTAGGGTTAGACCTCTCCCTCGGGTACCACCTATATCATATTTCGTTCAATGGCATGATTATAATGATGAACATACTTATTTAAAAAATATACATGGAACAGATTGTGAGCTCTAACAGTAGGTGGAAAGGAAAGTCTATATTGTACTAGTCCCACTCTTTCCATCACTTCAAATGGTCCACAATAGCAGGGTGCCAACTTAGCACAATTCTCCCTCCTTTGGGATATATTCTTGGGTTTTATCCTGAGATATAAATGATATCCCACCTTAAACTCTTTATGGGTTCTTATTTTGTTTGCGTAGATCTTTTTCCTATCCTAGGTTACTTTTGGATTCTTCCTTATTATGATCATTTCCTACTCAATCTCCTTTAGCAATAATAGTCCAAGTGTGATCTTCTCCACTAGATTGTCCCAACTCATTGGAACTATGCATTTTCTGCCATACATAGCCTCAAATGGTCTCATCTTCAATTATTCCTAATAACCATTGTTGTAAGAAAATTCTACCAAGGGTATATATTCTTCCCACTGCCTGGGTAGATGCATGACATGCATCCTCAATAAGTGTTCTAGTACTCTGTTCACTCTTTCATTCTTACCATATGTTTAAGGATGGTAGTCTATACTAAAATATAGATGTGTTTCTAAGAATGCAAACAAGCTTTTGTAGAAATTTGAAGTGAACTTCACATCTATTTCTGAAGTTATGGTCTTGGGTAGACCATGCAATCTAGAAATTTCCTTCATAAAAATGTCAACAACATATATATCTTTAAAACTAGATTTAATAGGAATAAAGTGAGATAAATTTATTATCTTATCCACCACTAACATAATTTCACCGTGCTACCTATATGTATTGGGAAAACCAGTAATAAAATCCATTGATATTTTTTCCCATTTCCATTCTGTAATTTGCAATGGTTGTAGAAATCCTGCAGGGTTCTTGTGTTCAACTTTGACCTATTGACACTCCAAACACTTGGAAATATACTCAACGATTTTCTATTTGAATCTTGGCCAATAATGCAATTTCCTTACTGTTGTTGAAATCTTATGATAACCAGGCATAGTCACACAAGGTATCCTATGAAATTAATCCATGATTAGATGTTTCATTTTTATTTAATTAGGCACATACAACCTATTGTTAGATAATAGTAAATCATCAATTGCAATCTAATATCCTTCATACTTTTTTTCACCGGGTTCTTGTTGAAATCCATCCCTTACCTTATTGAAAAATTGATCTTCTTGGAAGAGGATTCTAATTCTCTTCTTGATGTCAGGATCTCTTACACTTTTTGTTGCTAAGTGTATTATATGCACACTTCGGCTAAGTGCATATTCCACTTTTTTTTCATTTCCTTTTATGTGTTTGATTTCAAAATCAAATGCACTAATTAGTTGCATACACTTGGCCTGTTTGGAATTTAGTCATGCCTGATCAAATAGATATTTTAGACAATAATGGTTTGTCATCAAGAAACAACTTCCTCCAAGAAAGTAATACCTCCACATCATTGATGCATACATGATTGATGCAATCCTCAACTCACGGGTGACATATCATTTCTCGTGCTCATCTAGATTTTGTGACTCATAAAAGATGACATTCACTTATTTCATAAGAAATCCATGGAGTCCTTATTTGCAAGCATTAATTCAAACCACAAAATATTTCTCAAGGTCTACGCTCTTCAAAATAGGGGCATTGGTCAAAATATGCTTCAGTTGTCAGAAGCTAGCTTCACACTTTGTTGACCATCAATTTGATGAGTCAAATCAATTTGTATGCATCCTTAATCCTAACTTGGTGATATCCAGATCTCAAGTTAATATTAGAGAAAATTCTAGCTCCTCTTAGCCGATTAAAAAGGTCATCAATCCTAGGTGATGGATACATATTCTTGATGGTCGTCTTGTTTAATTGTCAATAATCAATGCACAAATGCAATGTACCATCCCTTTTCTTAAAACAAAATGCAGGTGCTCCTCATGGAGATACACTCTACCTAATATACTCTTTATCCATCATCTTCAACTACACTTTCAATTGCACCAGGTATGGCGTACTCATTCTCTGGGGTACTTTTTGATTCCTCTATTACCTTTGTCACTTTTCTCTTAGTCCCGTTGGATAATTAAACCAACCATTCACTTGCATGCTTCTTTATTTATAGGGAACATGCTTCAACAATTTGAGGTGAGACATAACTAATATTAGATCCATGCTCAATCAAAATAAAAATGGGTTGCTTGACAATTATACCTTATAGCTCCAGTACAAAAGATTGGTGGTCTTCTTGTCAATTTTACACAACTACATATATCCTGGGCACACTCGTGGCCTCATCATTGACGATAGTGGCCTCATGTAAATGACATACTCTTTTCTTTTCATGCTTCCTACAAGGAAAATATCATAACATGTGTGCCTCTCCACAACCCCAACATTGTATAGGTATTTTCTTTCACTCCTCTACTCTTTCTCTTTCCTAGTCTGCTGGCCTGTTTCAAATCTAATATGGAAATTTCTTCTGGTACACACTTCTTCTTGGATGACCGAACTAAGAACCTTTCTTCATATTCTTACATGGGGATTATTTGAATCCCTTCTTATTAAATCTGGTCTCATGTTTTCTCTTCCAATCCCTCGGAGGCTCCTGCCTATGCTTGGATTGATCATAGTAAAACTTAGTCTTCATAATGATGTCCTCCAAGGTATTAGGCTCATCAAATTCAATTATGTATTGATAGGAGTGTGGAAAAACACTAAGAAAATGTTTCATCCTTTCCTTCTCATCCTTGAGGTAAGGGACATACCTCAAATGTTATATGAATATCTTGGCATATGCATCCATGGTAAGTTTCCCCAACTTATGTTCATGTAATTATGTAATCTTGTTGTCAATGTATTTATCTTATAGGTATGACTTTCCGAAATACCTCTCAAATTGCTTCTAGGCCAGTTTTATTTCATTCAATCCCTTGACTTCCTTGAGGTCCTCCCACCATATGGAAGATTCTCCATTTATATTAAATATCGATATCTTCTCCTTTGTATTTTTTGAGGATTTGAGCACCCGAAAATACTTTTTCATCCCCAAAAACTAAGCCTCGACTTCTTCTCCTTTCTTGATTTTTCCATCAAAGGTAATTCAATTATCCTTCTTGAATTCGTTTGTTATAGAACTCTATGAGTGTCCCTTTTTCTTCTTATGGGGAACACTTAATCCAATGTCACTACTGGATAGTTCCTCAATAGTGGCCTTCCCACTAGACGACTCCATAGAAATGATTCCATTGGCTCTTCCCTTGTTAGCATATCTGTGCATTTTGTTAGAAGAACTTCTTCCTACATTTTTTTTGTCCAATCCATGCTTGTAGGCATGTGAATGAGTCTTTAAATTCTCATACTCTTGTAGCTCTACATTACTAGTGGATAGACCTTGTTGCAAATTCTTTTGAATCTATAAAAAAATATGTAGTAGCAATGCATTAATCTCTACCTACTCAGCCTTAGCTCTCATGAGCCTCTAATTGTCTTCCTTTAAACTTTTGAAAGTAGCTACAAGATCTTGAGGGGTTTCTTTGGACCTCCAACCATAAAATTCTTCATTTATGAAGTGTGAGGTGTCCTCCATGCTATGTTGCACCATTCACCTCTACTTCCTTTTCAATATGTCCTACTTGCTGAAATAATGAAACACTATTAGCAGTTTCATCAAAATTTTAAACATGCACTCCTGGAAAAATAAAAGTTTTCTTAAATAGTCATGTATTCTTGGAGACATATTCAAGCCTAGAGTTTGAACTTAGCTCTAGTACTGCTCTATAAAAAATCAAACCCCTAAACTTAGTTAGGGTGGTGGGACGTCAAAATTTCTCATTCTCTTAGCCTAAGGACTGAAGCCTAAATTTTTAGTTCCTATTTGTCACGATATATGTGACAAATTCTCTTATCACAACATTGAACTGTGTTAAATCTCACTTGTTCAACATCCAACTCCTGAAGGAACTTCCCCAAGGGTTCACTATGAGGATCATGAGCCAAGATTTCCTAATCAGATAGTTGGAGTTCATTTTACATGACCAGATCAATGGTCAACAGTGAGTCAGACTTCATGCTTGTTGAAACAATGGGTTATGTAACTCAGATTCCCATCCTGATGGAGCCTCTCTGATGGATCATTCTGATATATCCAATGTTCCTTGAGGACAGAAATTGATGGTCCCAATCACATCGACTCCTTGATCTAATCAACGATTATTTCCCTTCTCATCACCTATTCATGATGTGAATAGGTGGGGCCACTAACATATCTATGGCTAGGATTACACTAGACACCCTCCCTGTGAATCAATGGTTCATATCCACTCTGGGTCATTTTCCATCAAAATGTAACCACTCCAAGTGATCACATATCATTTCAATTAGTTCTCTCGGATGAGACTATTCCGATGGATCTGACAATCCTCAATTGTCTCTAATAATGGTCAATATCTACTTGGGGTCTTACAATTGCACGATAGTTAACTGATGTATCTCTTCTTATAAGCCTTCCTCATTATATTGGATCCTTCTAGATCCAAGGTTTGGGAATCCATTAGCATCCCTTCCGATGGATCTGTGGTCCTAACATTCTTGAACTCTCTCATCATCAAACTGCTTCCTATGCTCCCCCATTTTCTATACATCCTCAACCCTTCACCTTCTAATGGGATTATTGGTGAATTATCTAGTACCTATGGCCCAAATCTCATAAAATTACCCTTCGATACATAAACTTTCCAAATTTTCTGAAGGTCTTTCGATCGGAGTCCCATTACAACTTCGCAAATAGGACACCCCAATGGCCTCTTCCTATGAATAATGATAATTCTCTCTTCACCGAATCAACGATTGTCTATCTTGTTGGTTCAAATAGATTTTTTCCATCAGAGTTATTTAGGCTTTTTCTAAGGCTTAATAGATTAGGGTCTTTTCCGTATTATTTTTCATAGCTCTACATGATTCCCTAGGAAACTCCTCTTCTCTACAATTTATTAAGAATACTCTTTCTCTAAAATCCAATTGAAGTTCTGCATCCTCTAAAATTTTCATTAGAAAGAAGGAAATAATTAGGTTAAATGGTTCCTACAACTACACAGGAACTTTCCTAGGGATCAGGGCCATTCTGCTCACTCATCCCAATAAGGAATTTGTATCTTTCAATATTTTCATTCCAGGGGATAACAATATATAGGGATACAACCTGTATTAACCCTTCTTATTTATTCATTTATGGTAAGAAAATGAATAGGGAAATAAAGTTTGTTTTAATCTATTTTACTCGGGAATTCAACATTCTTTCATTTAACCACATTTACCATATAAAAAACAAACATGTCACTTTCACCATTAAGCATGTAATAGACATAGAAATCCAAAACACTTATCTGTTTAGTAAAGAATTCAGCCAACCAATTGACTGAGAGGAAATTCCTTTCTACCCAACCGTAGACTATGTTGCACTATGCTTTCCTACAAGATGCCACCCTTGTGCCAAGCCATGGTACCACTAGGGGACTGACTCAACTGACTACTAAATTAAGAAATGGTTTAGGAAGGTTACTCTCCTTTACTCCATTGGTAAAAATAGAAGTTACCCTCTCCCCACTGAGCTCAGGACCTCCATGAGTTTATCAGATACCTTCCCCTCTATATTTCCTTTACACAATAGAGGCTCTTCTTTGCTACAAAGTCCCTCTGAAACCTCCCCTTACCAATACTGACTTCTTTTCAGCAAATACCAAGTTGAGACCCTTTATCGCTCTAGTCTCAATATGGGTGACCATTAATCTCTTGGGAACAATTTCTATCTTATTTAGAAAATATTCCCAATTCTTCTATGTTGTTCAAAGTCATGCAAATGAGATCCTCTACTCTTTGCACATTTTTCTCTGAGTCTGCAACTCACCCTCTTCAAAATTGACCTTTGTGGTGATCCTTCTTCTTAGCGCCTACACTTTGGTTATATTCCACTTCCGAAACTATTGTATTTCTCCTTCACACATTCTCTTATTCTCTTTGTTTCCCTATTTTCTCATCTACTCAGAGTTATGGTGTTTTTCCACCTTTTCCCTCTTCTTCCTCCTATCTTGAGGATCCTTGATGTATGTTGTCAAATGAAATCCATTTTTCTAGGTTCCCGAATTTGAATGGGAAATATAGTCTGTCGTTATTACTGAGATCTCAATTAACCCTTGATTCCTCCAAGAACCAAATCTGTCAGTAGTTATAACTTCTCAACCACCCAATCTTGACCACCATAAACTGATTTTTTGGTTATATGCAATCCATGTTTTCGGCAGGTGGTATATTCGATTCTTACAAGTGTAGGATGGATTGTTGAGCAAGCTTCCTATTTTCCTCATTGAAACTTCTCAGTTTCACCTTACCAGTCCCACTTGTGGCATCATGACCAATACTCAAGGATTCCTTACCAATTAGTTTTTTGGTATGTTTTCATTAATCACAAACAAAATTACATGCTTCATAATCACAATACATGAAGTCTTAAAGTATAATTACAATTGTGAGGCAAAACATGGTGTTACAAATAGTTTACTTCTTGGTTCAAAGTCAATAATGACCCCAACAACAACTACCACACATAAATTCTTATTATAGTACTTATAATAATATCATTATTTTTAATCATCATTAATTATAATCACAATTTTTAATATAAATTATAAATTTTAATAACAATTATAATTATAATATGTTATTATAATTATTATAATTATAATAATGATTAATTTTTAGTGTACTTTTAGTCCAATTCTTCCTTGGGATCATTTGTTTCAAGTGGGGTTGGTTGACCCGCCCTCCCCTCTGCTCCCCTATTATTGGAATACTATGCTTGAGGAAGGGTTAGTAAAGCCTTCCTTGGGTTCCCATTTAAACAAGACACTTTTCTTGAAGAATGGTCAACTCATGAGAATAATTTCCTTAAGGAAATGTCACTCAACCCTTCCCTCTAGTTACTCTTCATGAGAATTCTATGCTCTAGAAGATCATTAAACCCTTCCGTAAGTTCTATGTAAATTAAAATAAATAATAATTAAAATAACAATTTGAATAAACACAAATAATTTTGTAATGGTTTTTTTTATCATAATTCTACCATATAATAAACAAAATCCATAATTTTTGTTATTTAAATTGCATTTATGAATATATAAAAACTACACTATTTATATGAAGTTTAAGAAATATCTTTTAATTTGGTCATTATAAACTTTCTAATTTATTAATATTTAAACTATATACCAAAAAATTTCTTTAAAAATATGAATTGACTTTTGTAGTTTTTTATTTAAAAAAAAATATATTATTTAAATTATAATATAAAAAAAATGATTTTTATGAATCCACATACAATACTCTCAAAGTGTTGTCATACCTCACTAATCAAAATTAACTAAATAGTTTTTAGAGTATAGAAGCATGAAGGATCCAATATGTTTCAACTATGAGAACCTCAATCCTTTTATATTCAAGGTTGTCCTCCATTTACGTTCTAAGAGTTTTCTTAAACAAAGGAGGTAGAAAGGAGTAAGAGTGAAGGACATTTCTAATGATTTCCCTAAACATTATGTCTTTTCTTTGGAATTAATATATATACTTGAATCCATGGGAAAATATGAGAGTCTTTGTTAATGAAACTTATCCATGGGAAAATATGAGAGTCTTTGTTAATGAAACTTAGACACCAATTGGTATATGAGAATCTTTGTTAATGAAACAAAGAATCTTCCAAATTTACTTTCATGAAAAGCTTTTATTTTCTATTTTTATTAAGAAGTTAAATTGTAATTATAAATAATTAATTTTACTTATATTAAGAATATGTGTGAATATGTGTTTTTTAAATGTAAAAACATAATTTAACAATCGTACACTTAAAAAGGCATATAACAAGACTAAAGATTTACCACTTCCACACCACCAACAAATTATTTTAAATAATGTATTTTTTCTTAAATAAATAAAACAATTAAACAGCTTCCATAATATCTTTGTAATAAAAAAAATAATTTATCTTACATCGAAGAATTGGTGCCAAGTAATTGTGAATTCAACAACCGTTAATATCACATATAAGTGAATTGAAATGTGTGGTTCAGGAAATATCGTAGAAAGAACAAAACATAGACAATCCATATAGATGATAGGATGGACAACGAATCGATCCATTATCACGTTATCACGTTCAAATTGATATCACGTTATCACGTTTAAGTCGGTCAGACTGTTCAAACTTTAAAGTTATCACGTTTACCATTATAGTTGCAATCAGGTTTACTATTACACGTGAAATATTTTTAAACTTTCAATTCTAATTATTATTAGAATTCTTAACACAAACACCTTAAGAAATTGATTTTGGGTATCTTCACATAGGTAAAACATCTTAATCAATTGTTTAGATAAACAAATTAAAGATTGATACACTACTATTTTATACGGGTAAAATCCACATTAGAGATTGCTACACTAGTGTTCTATATGGTTAAAATCCTTAAAGAGTGAAGAAATCCATAGCCCCAACCAATCCGACCACTTCATACAATATATTAATCTAAAAGAAAAAAATTACATAAGAGTTTCTTATAATCTATCTTAAACAAATGACCCTCCATTCATCAAAACATCATTAAAAGCCACAAATCAATATAATCATTAGTATCAAGGAGAATATGAACCATTGTATCACTTTAGGTCTAGAACATATTGTTTCCTTGGATTACATAACTATAAATGAATACTAATGCATACTAAAGAAACACAGTAAAAAAACAAAACTTTAGCTAAAAACACATTAGACCAAGTTGATCTTAACTAACTCCTAAGTGTCTAAATATCCTAAAATTCCCCCTTAAGAACAATTTGGAATATATTGAATAATTTACAAAGGTGACACAATAGGATAAGGAAGGAGGAATTAGACCCTCCCTTACTTCCCCTTAATGACAATACTATGAACTCCTAAAATAGATCGACGTTTGGAAAAAATAACTTTTATTAAAAGACTTTGTGAAAATGTCTACAAATTCACCATCTGTAGGACAAATAATCACTTCGAGAACACACTACTGAATAAGCTTTCTGATGAAGTGCATGTTTATCACAACGTGTTTCTTGTGCTGACGTTGAACTAGATATTATGTGAGCTTGATGGCACTCTAATTTTCACACTAGAGGGTGGCCATATGTTGTCTCTAGAATCCCAACTTTGGAAGGATATGCGAAACCCACAATACTTCTTAGCTTGCATTAACCCTTTCTTGACACTATGTTTCTACTAAAGAAAGACAAATATCTTGTTTATCCTTACAATCCTAAGTGATAGGTCCGAAGCTAATTCTAAAAACATAACATTGAGTAGACTTCTGAACATCAAGGTCACTAGCCCATTGGAATCGGTGAAACCAACCAATCAAGGAGCCCTCCTTGTAATGTAATGTATCACAATCGAAAATGTACCTTAAATATACTGAAGTATCATTTTTGTTACTTTCAAGTTGCTCTCATTGGGTGTTTGCATGTATAAAGCACAACAGGAGAAACAAGAAATGAAATATCAGGATGGGTATGAGTCAAATATAAAATTCTACCAACCTGACATCCCAATGTGATGAATATAAAAAAATATTGAAATGGGATGAACATGAACTAATGTTTCAATATGACGTACATATCCTAATGTCATAATGTGATGAAGATAACCCACCATTGGAATAAGATGAAAATAATTGAACATTGCAAGGTGAAAAACATAACCCTCCATAATAATTTGACAAACATATCCTAACATCACAATGTGACGAACATAACTAGATTTCCTAATGTGATTGATATAGACTATTTTGAGAATAAAACAAAGGCAGAAATATAATGAAGATATAATGAGGAAATATGCAGAGATATTGCAAGGATCACAATAATATAGTAAAACACATATTTTGTTGATGAATATATAGAATACAAAAAGACTATAAAACAAAAAGAAAACACGCTAGCTAGAATGGTGGTAGCTTATCTTTAAAGAGAGATGTGTCAGTTATGCCATTCACAATAAGTTGATTACAATGAGGCTCCAAAGGCCTCTTTAACATAAATCATAAATGAGAAAACACTAAAAATCCAAAACCCTAACCTCGAAATTTGAAACACAAAAAAGATTGCGAGCCTCGATGGGCGTAGTTTATACGTCAAGTTCCACAGGGAACAATTTTTGCATACATTATTCGTTTGTGGTGCTCAGTACACTGTCAGAAAGGTCTAGCCGAGGAGTACACATTTGAAATATCCCAATAGGGATATATTGGATGCTTCCAAATAAAAAAAAATGTTGTTTAGAAAATCAAAATGACCCCAAAAGTTTAGCACCGAAAAAACTGTACAAAAACTCATAAGATGGAAACTGTACTTTGAGCCAGTGGAATAGGTGGGTGACCATTAATGTCCACCTAGATTAGTCCTAGCCCCTTAGGAAGAAATGGTCTCCATTGCATCAAGTTACTCCACAAAATGGGGAAAATTTTGTTGAATTTGATTGTGAGTGAGCCACTTTCCCTGATGAAGAATATCCACTACTCTGACGACTCGATAGAGTTTCATGTTTTGTTGGAGGATACCCTTCATCTTGGTGTCCATGATCCATTGAATTTTCACCCATTCAATGCATTCAAGGGTGATTTTTGTAAGTTCCACATGCTAGGCCACATCCAGAGCATCCAAAAGAGGTGGAAAATATGGTTGAAGCATTTTCATGTTAAATATCAGGTGAAAGTCAAGGAAATGAGGAATACTTAATTCAAAAAAATTATCACCCACAACCTTGGTGATGGTTAAAGGCCCATATCAGAGTGGGTATAACAACCAATGAGGTTCTGTGAGGTGATGTTTCTACAAATTCAACCATAACTTATCTCCCACCTCAAACTTGTGTGATACATGTTATCATACAAATTGTAGTTTGGTAAAATACCAACCCATACCAAAAAGGCATGAAAACTATAGGACTACTTACACACATTAACATTTGATAAAAACTACCCTCACTTTATTGATGATAGAATAACCACAAGGGGGGAATCTCGGGTGACCCTAGGGAGATTGCAATGGAAAGTGAAATGATACAAAAGGTGTCCCTATAGGTCAAGGTAAAATATGGAAGGGAGGATTTGAGAAAGAGTCTTGTGGGAAGGTGATTGGATTCCTAGAAAGTGTACCTATGAAAAAATGCTAACCCTACCCAAAACAAGGCAATGTTTTTACTACTGTAAATTTGGGCATAAGCAGAAAGGTTGTGGGATGAGGTTGTGGGATCAACAACACAATAAAAAAAGTATAGAAAAAAGTTCACAAAATTCCAATATGGTTGTGGCCTAGTAGAAAACACTGAGGCAATTAGGCTTGCATTAATACATAGACTAGGCTTAAAAAACCCCTAATCAGTGTGGATTAGCCCAAGTGCAAGTCATGGGTGATTTTGACAACATAGATGAGCAATGAGTTCTATATATTTGTAGTTTATCATAAGGGAGGTAAGCCATTTATTGGTTGGAATTTTGATTCTAGAGAATCCAAACACAACTAATATAAGTGATTGGTTTGTTGAGTTTGTAGAGGACAAATCAAGGTCAAAAGACAATGTTTTTGGGTAATGAAAAAGAGGTATATGTTGAAGGCCAAAGGAATCTAGATATGAGAATCAGAGTTAATACATCCATGTTTACTAATGTTTACTAAATTCCAAGGTTAAGTGAGAATATTTTTTCAATTAGGACTAAGAATATTCCATCAATATTTAATCTTGTCCATACAAAACTAATTAAGCACTAAAAACCTATTAAATATGTCCATTTTCAATAGTTGAACACCTTAGAAATTAAATTTCACCTAAATTTCATACAAATATTCCACTCAAAAACAACTACAAAGTTTCAAACAACTACAGAGTTTCAAAAGGCCCTCTTTAATTGGAAAAACCAATAAAAATGAGAAGCCAATAATTAACCCAAACTCATAACAAGTTAACCATCCTTACTCCATCTGAAAATGAGCATGGAAAGACTATTAAGGACTTCTAGTGACATGGTCAAAAACGATATCAACAACTTCAAATCAATCGGCATCTTCAACTCGACCATACAAATAGTACTCGCCTTAAAATTGGAATGGCAAATACATGAGATGAACATGCCAAAACAAATGGATGAGAATAATGAGATAACCTAAATAAACTAAAACGTAAAAATGTAAACAACACATAAGTAGACAAAATAAATTGATGTCCAAGCATTTTAAATATCTTTGAGAGGAAATGATTTTAGTTTATATTTTTTTTTTTTTTTTTTAATTTTCAAAATAATTTTAGATATCTTAGTGTGTATGTTTTTATAGTTAAATATGATTGTTTAGAATTTTCTCTAAATAAATTATGGACAAAGTTTAGATGAAAATTAGTGATTGAAAAATGAGGAAAAAATAATAAAACAAAATAAAATTTATTAAGAAATTAACCTATTAAAATAGTTTCAATTACTTTTAAATAATTAAAGATAAAAATATAAAAAGAATTAACATATTCTAAAAAACTTTATTTAAAACAATGAAATAAGATTTATGAAAATTAACTTAAATAATATCATAATATAATAATACTAGCAATAATAATAGAGATTTCCATAAAGTTTATAGAAATAATTTAAGATGTGTTTTGTTTGTCACCACTAAAATTATTTAAAGGTTCATAAAGCCCCCCACCCTCATAATATATGAGGGGGGAAGGCATTAATATAAAAATATATAATATGTTTTTCTTTTAATGCCTCACTCCCCCCACCCACATATATATGTAGGTGGGGGGAGGGCATTAATAGAAAAACATATTATATGTTTTTCTATTAATGCCCCCCATCCACATATATATGCGGGTGGGGGGAGGGCATTAATAGAAAAACATATTATATGTTTTTCTATTAATGCCCCACCCCCTCCACCCACATTTTAATCTAGGTTAATTCAAGTATTTATATAGCTAAATATTAATTTTATTTATAGTTCTAGTTATGCATAATAAATGAGATTGTTTATTTTTTCTAGAATCTAAAGATATAAATCTGCAAGGAAACATAAATTTTTATTGTTTAAATTGTATAGCGTGCTGAAATATTTTTGGGGAACTTGAAAGAACTAAACACTAAAATTTAGACATAGGACAATTTCTTACTAGATTTTTGGAGAAATTGAATTGAAATTATTAAATATGAATATGTGGGATTTGGGTTTTAATTTTTCTAAACTACAATTTTTTGAATATAATTGTGTAAATTTTTTTTGATGCTTTATAATTAATGTTGAAATTTAATGGATAAAATGCTAATTTATCACATACAAATTTCCAAAATAATTTTAGATATCTTAGTGTGTATGTTTTTATAGTTAAATATAATTTTTCAAAGCTTTTTGGAAATAAACAATGGAAAAAATTTAGATGAAAATAAGTAGTTGAAAAATGAGAAAATACTTGTTAAACAATAATAAAATAAAAAATTATTAAAAACAAATTACCTATTCAAATAGTTTTAATTACCGTTTAATAATTAAAGGTAAAATATAAAAAATAGTTTTAATTACCGTTAAATAATTAAAGGTAAAATATAAATAATAATTAAGAGTTTCTAAGTTTTTTTATTAAAAAGAATTGATGTAATATAAAATAAAATTTATGAAAATTAATCAAAAATATATAATAATATAATAATAATAAGAAAAAAAAAAGATTTCCATAAAATTTATAGAAATGAATCTAGATTAATGCAAGTACTTATATAACTAAATATTAATTTTATTTACACTTTTCCTTATGCAAATAGGGTTCTAAAACAATTTTACCATATTATTTGTTAAGATTTTAATTTTGAAATGATTAAATATGAATATGTGGGATTTGGGTTTTAATTTTTAGAAAATATGATTTTTGGAATATAAGTATGTGAATTGTTTTTGATGAGATATAATTAATGTTGAAATTTAATGGATAAACTTTAATTTATCACATATAAATTCGAGAAAACAATAAATGATTTTTGGTATGAGTATGTGAAGTGTTTTTTTATGCTTTATAATTAATGTTGAAATTTAATGGATAAAATGCTAATTCTTAACATACAAAATTGACCACGGATGGGGTGACACACGACAGTTCCTTGACACTGGGCTTAGCACTAAGCCATAGCATAAATGCCGATGGCCGCCACCCACCCACCCTGCATTTACGATGGTAGACGGCCATAACAACAGTTATATGATGGAGGGACACCTCCCTCACGCAAACACTCTCGCTCACAACGCACTCAGCGTGACAGGGTTTATGGATGGCCAGGGGACTTCGGCCTTTGGTAATTTTCTTTTTCTTGTGCCTGGACAGAGTGGGTCTGCTCTCGCTTCGGCTCTCGTCCTTGTCTGGAAGCTCTGGTGCCACTCTGTATCCTTCTCATCCCAGCTTACTCCCATCTCGCTGCATCCTCACTGTATCGTCATCTATTCTCTGGAAATTATGACCAGAAAGCGGGGCAGGCCTCGCCGTGGCTCGGCCTGGTACACCCACAAGGCGTAGCGGTAAAGGAAGGAGAAGTTGGAGCGTGCTCTGTCGATGGCGACCTCCATTCTCTCCGAAAGAAGGCTCAAGCTGAAAAATTGGCTCTGCATGCCATCATTGAGGAGACGGGGACCAGATGTAGCAGTGAAACCACGACAATTAAGCCTAGAGACAGGCAGGAGGATGGGGTTGTTGATGCATTTCCCACTTGTTACGTGGAATAAATTCCGTTCATGGAGGACTTGGCGACCACCCCGGAATCCCAAGCCATGGAGGCGAACCACCAGGATGGAAGCGGCCCAAAAATTGCTCTGGTAGATGACATCCCTGGGTGCATTGTTGAGGAAATTCAATGGTCGTGTGACTACAACCCCACCAACCTTGATATGAAGGCAATGTTCGAGGAAGAAACGCGGGATAAAGCCAGAGCCAAAGAGAACGCAGACAAGAATAGCTCAGCGACGAAGGAAGAAGCGGCTGGTGCAGAGCTAATGGAGCTCGAAGATGGAGATGGAGTGACCATGGAATTGAGGGATGCATCCATCAACGACGTGGGTAATGGATTGCATGGTTTTTTCCTCCGTGCAGAGCATCTGGCTCTGGTGTTCGAACTCCGAGGCCACATGGCAGACCTGGAGAAGATAGCCCTTCTCATGGGCCAGTGTCTGGACCTTCTCCTTGATGCGTACTCCAATGCTCCAGCAAAGCGGAAGTGCCCTCTCTGCGCATAGGCATTTTCCATCCCGACTAGGTCCACATGGCATACAAGCAAGGGCGATAGGTCACTGGGTATCTAAGTCTTCTATGTTTTTTCTGTTTCTTAGTTTTATCATGCTACTGTTACATGTTCACTTGGACTATAGCCATTTGTCCTAGTTTCCTCCAGGTAGGACAGATGCTATTTTGTTTCTTTGTTTTATCATGCTACAATTATATGTTGTTAAAACTATGCTGGTTTCCGATAAACGACAGCATTTTTGGTGACTCAGACCTATATCTCTGTACATCTTGTCAAAGTTTCTTCGATAACTTAATATAGCAGGTTCCACCTTTTTTACTCAAAAAAAAAAAACATACAAAATTGAGAAAACAATAAATGATTTACCAAAAATATTTACTTTTTTTTTTCCAGTAAATCAGGGTGAGAATGGACCTTGAGACCTCTTTTTACATATTTTCTTCCATTTACAAGGCACTTGCAAATCGTTCTACACCCCTGCGGGTACCAAAAATATTTACTTACTCAAGTGAAATGTTTTCAATTTTAATTTAATTATTTCAAAAAAAAGGTCAAACATTTTTAAAATTTCAATTCTAATTATAATATTAGAATTCTTCAACAACGTAGGGGTATATTCACATAGGTCAAACACCTTAAAAAATTGATTTTGGGGTGTCTTCACAAAGGTCGAACACCTTAAGCAATTTATTTTGGGGTGTCTTCACATAGGTCAAACACCTTAAGCAATTTTTTAGATAAACATATTAAAGATTAATACACTACTATTTTATATGGTTAAGATCCAGATTAAATATTGCTACACTAGTGTTCTATATTGGTTTACATAACTATAAATGACCACTAATGCATACTAAAGAAACAAAGTAAAGACACAAAACTTTAGCTAAAAACACATTAGACCAAGTTGATCTTAACTAACTCCTAAGTGTCCAAATATCCTAAAATTCCCCCTTAAGAACAATTTGGAATAGATCGAATAGTTTACAAAGGTGACACAATAGGATAAGGAAGAAGGAATTAGGCCCTATTTCCCCTTAATGACAATTTTATGAACTCCTAACATAGATCGAAATTTGGAAAAAGTCACTTATGTTAAAAGAATTTGTGAAAATGTCTACAACTTCATCATTTATAGCACAAAGAATCAATTCGAGAACACAATTTTGAATAAGATTTCTGATGAAGTGCATGTTTAGCTCAACATGTTTCTTGTGATGGTGTTGAACTAAATATTTTTTTATCTTGATGGAACTCTAATTTTCACACCAGAGGGTGGCCATATGTTGTCTCTAGAATCCAAAATTTGGAAGGATATGTCAAACCCACAATACATCTTAGCTTGCATTAACCCTTGCTTGACACTATATTTATACTAAAGAAAGAGAAATATCTTGTTTATACTTACAATCCTAATTGATAGGTCCAAACCTAAGACTAAAAGCATAACATCAAGTAGACTTTTGAACATCAAGGTCACTAGCGCATTGGAATCGGTGAAACCAACCAAGCAAGGAGCCCTCCTTGTAATGTAGTGTATCACAATCTAAAATGTACCTTAGATATACTAAAGTATAATTTTTGTTACTTTCAAGTGGCTCTCATTTGGTGCTTGTAAGTATAAAGCACAACAAGAGAAACATGAAATGAAATATCAGGATGGGTATGAGTCAAATATAAAAGAATACCAACCTGACATCCCAATGTGATGAATATAAACAAATGTTGAAATGGGATGAAGATGATCTAATGTTGCAATATGACGTACATATCCTAATTTCGTAATGTGATGAAGATAACCCACCATTGGAATAACATGAAAACAATTGAATGTTGCAAGGTGAAAAACATAACACAATAATATAGTAAAACTCATATTTTATTGATGAATATATGGAATACAAAAAGACTGTAAAACACAAAGAAAACAAGCTAGCTAGAATGGTGGTACATTATCTCTAAAGAGAGATGTGTTAGATATGCCATTCACAATAAGTTGATTAAAATGAGGCTCCAAAGGCCTCTTTAACATAAATCATAAATGAGAAAGCCCTAAAATTCTAAAACCCTAACCTCAAAAGATGAAACACAAAAAGGTTTGTGAGCCTCGATGGGCGTAGCTTATACGTCAAGTTCCCGAGGGCACAATTTTTCCATACAATTTTTGTTTGTGTTTCTCAATACACTGTAAAAAATGTCTAGCCGAGGAGTATAGATTTCAAATATCCCAATAGGGATATATTTAATGGTTCCAAAAGTTTGGCACCCCAAAAAATGTACAAAAACTCGTAAGATGGAAACTGTACTTTGAGCCAGTGGAATAGGTGGGTGACCATCGATGTCCACCTAGATCATTCCTAACCCCTTAGGAAGAAATGGTCTCCATGTCATCAATTTACTCCACCAAATGGAGAAAATATTGTTTAATTTGACTATGAGTGAGCCACTTGCCCTAATGAAGAATCTTCCCCGCTTTGATGACTCGATAGAGGTGGATGTTTTGTTGGAGGGTACCCTTCATATTGGTGTCCATCATCCATTGAAATTTCACCCATTCAATGCATTCAATAGTGATTTTTGTAGGGCCACGTTCTTGGCCACATCCGAAGCGTCCAAGAGAGGTGGAAAATATGGTTGAAGCATTTTCATGTTAAATATCAAGTGCAATTCAAGGAAATGAGGAATACTTAATTCAAAAAAATTATCACCCACAACCTTGGTGATCGTTTAAGGCACGTATCAGAGTGGGTATAACATCCAATGGAGTTCTGTGAGGTTCCCTTTCTACAAATTCTACCATACCTTATCTCCCACCTTAAACTTGTGTGGTACCTTTTATCGTCTAGATTGTAATTTGGAAAAATACCAACCAATACCAAAAAGGCATGACAACTATAAGAATATTTACCCACTTTCACCTTATATAAACACTACTCTCACTTTATTGATGATATAATAACCACAAGGGGGTAATCTCGGGTGACCCTAGGGGAATAATAATGGAAAGTGAATCATTACAAACGGTGTCCCTATAGGTCAAGGTAAAATATGGAAGGGAGGATTTGAGAAAGAGTCTTGTGAGAATGTGATTGGATTCCTAGAAAGTGTGCCTGCGAAAAAATGATAACCCTTACCAAAACAAGACAATGTTTTTACTGCTATAAATTTGGGCATAAGAGGAAATATCATAGGAAGAGGTTGTGGGATTAACAACACAACCAAAGACTAATTTTGGGGTGTCTTCACATAGGTCAAACACCTTAAGAATTTTTTTAGATAAACATATTAAAGATTGATACACTACTATTTTATTTGGTTAAAATCCAGATTAAATATTGCTACAATAGTGTTCTATATTGGTTTACATAACTATAAATGAACACTAATGCATACTAAAGAAACAAAGTAAAGAAACAAAACTTTACCTAAAAACACATTAGACCAAGTTGATCTTAACTAACTCCTAAGTGTCTAAATATCCTAAAATTCCCCCTTAAGAACAATTTGGAATATATTGAATAGTTTACAAAGGTGACACAATAGGATAAGGAAGAAGGAATTAGGCCCTATTTCTCCTTAATGAAAATTTTATGAACTCCTAACATAGATCAAAGTTTGGAAAAATTCACTTCTATTAAATGAATTTGTGAAAATGTCTACAACTTAATCATCTGTAGCACAAAGAATCACTTAGTGAACATAAATTTGAATAAGATTTCTGATCAAGTGCATGTTTAGCTCAACATGTTTCTTGTGATGGTGTTGAAATAAATATTTATTGATCTTGATGGAACTCTAATTTTCACACCAGAGGGTGGCCATATGTTGTCTTTTGAATCCAAAGTCTGGAAGGATATGTCAAACCCACAATACACCTTAGCTTGCATTAACCCTTTCTTGACACTATATTTGTATTAAAGAAAGAGGAAGTTACAATAGATTTGAATCTTTGAGCACCGAAGTGGAATGTTACAAATGTAACAATTTTGGACACATGGCTAAGGATTGCAGAATGTCAGTCCCTCCTAAAGAACCTCAACAGAATAAAAACAGTCACAGACAAGAACCTCAGAAAACGACATGGATAAGAAAGCAAGATCAGTATAACAATGAAAAATGCACAGTCGCTCTACAATCTAAGCAGAAGAAACACGATTGGTATGTTGACATTATATGTTCAAAACACATGACAGGTGATAAAGAAAAATTTATTACATTACGTAAAGAAAAAAATGGACCAGTCTCCTTCGGAAATGATAATTCATCCAAAATCATTGGATAAGGTACAGTTTGAATTGGAAACAAGAATGAAAAGGCACAAAATGTTCTACTGGTAGAATCTATGAAACATAATCTTCTGAGTGTGATTCAAATGTGTGACCAAGGTCATAAACTTTCTTTCAATTCAGAAAAGTGTGAGATAAGAAAAGAAGGTTCAGGAAAATTGGTTGGTACAACTGCAAGAACTTCAAACAACATATATGTGTTAAGTGAAATTGGAAATGAAAAGTGTTGTCTAGGAAAGGAAGATGAAAGTTATCTATGGCATAGAATAATGGGTCACATGCATTTTGATAACCTTTTCAAAGTCAGCAAAAGAGAAGCAGTCATAGAAATGCCCCAGATCACAAAACCAACCAACACTTTATGCATGCATTGTCAACAAGGAAAGAAAATAAAGACTAGGTTCAAATCAAAGGAATATTCAACAACTAGAGCACTAAAAATTGTGCACACTGATCTAGTTGGACCAACTACAACAAAGGGCTTAAAAGGTGAAAAATACTTTATGTCATTAGTTGATGATTATACAAGAATGACTGCAGTTTGCTTTTTCAAGAACAAGTCAAAAGCTTTTGAAAACTTCAAGATATACAAGGAAATGGTTGAAAATGAGATGGATTGATGAATCAAATGTTTGAGATATGATAATGGAGGATAGTTCACTTCAAAGGTATTTATGGACTACTATAACAGTCATGGAATAAAAAGGCAATTCTCCATTGCTAGGACACCTCAACAGAATGGAGTTGTTTAAAGAAATAATAGGACAATACAATAAATGGTTCGAACAATGCTAATGGATTTCAAATTGATAGATATATTTTGGACATAGGAAATGCATACAACAGGTCACATTCAAAACAGAGTAATGCTAAAAAACAACACTGATAAAACTCCCTACGAGCTATGGAAAGGAAGACCAACAAATGTGAAGCACTTCAGAGTTTTTGGAAGCAAATGCTACATCAAAAGAGAAGATGGAAGAATGTGAAAGTTTGAATCTCGTGTGGACAAATAAATACTTGTTGGTTACTCAATTACAATGAAAACATACAAATGCTACAATCTAAGATTGAACAAGGTTGTGGAAAGCATCAACGTAAAAATTGATGAAACAAGCAGACCATAATCAAAGGAAGAAGAAAACAAATTAATGGAACAACTTTTCGAAGAAGAAGATGAAAAATAAGTAGAAGAGGAAGATGAAGATGAAGAGAATCCGACAGAAGCAGAAGAGAAAATTTAAAAATTATCTCCAAAGACACATAGCAAATGAGTACAGAAGAATCATCCTTCAGATCAGATTATTGGAAACAAAGATGCAGGAGTTGAGACTAGAAGAAAAATTCGTTCACCAAAACAAACACACCTAGCACTCTTATCTACAATTGAACCAAACTATTTTGAAGAAGCCAGCAAGGATGAATTTTGTAATAACCACTAGTAGAAAAACAACAATAAATGACTTAAAAATCTACTACAAATTGCATATAAATGACTAAGTTTGGTGACATGACTATTAATTGTTTATTCCCGATCATTGATAATGTGACCAAATTTATGACTAAACCATTTTTCGTCATTTATTGATTGTTTTGATTGATCAATTTGGTCATATATTTAGTCGTTTATATAGTTATTGATGGTTGTTAACTGGTCATTTATTTAGTAATGGTACTCATTTGTTTAGTCATTGTATTCATTAATTTCCATCAATTGGTAGTATATTTAGTCATTTGTATTCATTGATTTCCATCCATTGGTAGTATATTTAGTCATTTTTATTAATTGATTTCCATCCATTGGTAGTGTTTTTTTCCATAGAAAAAAATATTCTTATATTCATAGAATATATATGTTTCATTCTTACAAAACAACCTTAAAAGGCTTCCATCCTATTTGTATCAGCAAAAGGTTCTGATACTACTTTCACCTTTCCATTCATTGTGCCTCCTTAACTTTATTTACTTTCTTTAATTCCCTGCTTCATTGACCTATACTTAAAAAAGAGTTACAACCATAAATCAAAGGCTTCTATTTCGGTGTCTCCAAAGCTTTTGTAGTACTCGAAATCTCTTGTTTGCAGTTGTAATGCTTCTTTGGAGAGTTCGTCTGCTTTTAAATTGAGTTCTCTCAGAATATGTTGGAAAGAAAACCATTCAACATATTGAAAGGTAAGTTTTATGTCTCTCATAATATTTTCCAAGTTAATGTTTTGGATCAATATTTTTCCTTTGGCCAAGTGTATCACCAATTTTGAGTCGCTCAATACTTGAAGCTTCCTGACATCCTTTTTCCTTCATGTCTCTAGGAGGGTCCTGTTGAGGGGTTTGAGATCCAGTTCACTCAAAAGAAGGAACCAACCCCACCTAAGAGGCCCAATTAAACTTGTAAGAATTTGATGAGTGGAAACGTTCTCCAGATTCGTGATATGGCTAGTTTTATCGATGGGATTTAATTGTGATTGACATATATGTATTTTTTGTTAATGATCCAGATTTAGGAGTGGAACTTACTGATTAACATACTGAATATAATAAACATAGAGATATGACTAATACCACAGATATCTAGTCAACAATATATTCTATTGAATACTGAAATAGGTTGAAACTGTAAAACTGCAGAAGTGAAACACTTGCTCGAATGGTGGTAGCTATCTCTCAGAAGAGATGTGGCTTCTACGAGCATCCTCCTGAGTAGAACGAATTAAAATGAGGCTCTAGAGTCCTTTTTGATATTACGCATGAATTTAAAAACCCTAGACATCCAAAAAGATAACCCTAGGAGGTGAAACGTCAAAAGTTATGTGGTCCCTATGTGTAAGTTGGTACCTCAACTTCCCATGGTCGTAACCTTTGCATACAAACTCTGTTTTAGGCATGTGATAGCCCATTGGATAGGTATTTAGGAGATATACACATTACACCGTCAAAATTTGACTCCATCTACAGTTTGATTGTGGTGAGCCAAAAAAACACTGTTTAGGCCTCCAAAACATCCCTGGAAGTACAACAAGATGTGATGACATGAAAACATACAAAATAAACAAGTTGGATTAGGTGAGAAGCCACCAGTATCCACTTGGAAGATGTGTAGGGATTTAGATATCCCCAAAAGTGTATAACCCACAATTACAAATAAGTACAAAAGAACGTGTTGAACTAAAAACAAACAAGAGAGGCAGTTGGAATAGGTGGGTGGCCACCAATAGCCAAATTGATGAATCCTCCCCCTTAGGAAGCAATGGTCTCCATTGAGTTGAGTTCACCCATTAGGTGAGGAAAATTCTGTTGGATTTGGCCCCGGGTGAGCCACTTGCCTTGGTGTAGGAGTTTCCCTGCCTTGACAACCTAATAAAGCTCGATCCTTTGCTGTAAAGTTCCCTTGACCTATGTGTCCACTATCTGATCAATGGATTCTTGTTCCATGGAGGTGGGGTTGAGCTCCGTGGGTGTTAGTTTTTCTGCGATCTCTGAGGTGTCCAATAATGTTGGAAAATATGGTCGAAGGAGGTCCACATTGAACAATGGGTGTAGGACAAGGAAGGGTGGAATGTTGAGCTCAAAATAATTGCTACCCACAGTCTTGGTGATAGTGTAAGGCCTATATCAAAGTGGGCAGAGCTTCCGATGGGGCCCGATGAGATGCTTCTTCTGCAAATGTATCCAGACTTTGTCTCCAACCTGAAACTGTACCCTATGTTGATCATGGCACTCCTTGTAGTTAGCATTGGATTTTTGAAAAACCTCCTGGACCTGTTGGCGGATGTGATGAATCTGGTCAATGAATATTGTGGCTTTTACGATCGCAGAATGATAATGAGAAGAGTATGTATGTGTGGTGCAAGAGGAAGTGAAACATCAATGGGTCCCAAGAGTTGGAATCCGAGCCCAACAAAAAATGGGCTATGGCCGGTGGAGCTATGGAGAGCCCTATTGTAACTGTGTTGAACATAGGGGAGACTCTCATCCCATGTACGTGGATGCATAGAGTTGTACATGTATAAGATGTGCACAATCATTGGACCGACGACCTATGTTTGGTCATCTATTTGGGGGTGGAAATAAGTGGATTTTGTGAGCTTGGTGTCCAATAATGATTAGAGACTTAACCAAAATGTGTTGAGGAACCTGTTGTCCCAGTCGGAGATGATGTCCTGTGGTATCCCAAAGTGGACGCTCACTCATTCGAAGAAGATCTTGGCAGTATCTATTGGTTTGGTATTCTTATTGCGGGCTGTGAGGATGTCCATGTTCGAAAACCGATAAATGACCACAAATATGCAGTCATTTCCTTTCTTGGTGCATGAAAGGCTAGAAATTTAATCCATTGATATGGATTCCCAAGGCTTCTCGGGAGTATGAAGAGGGGTGTATAAGCCTTGATTCTTGATGGATGGCTTGGAAATGGCACAAGAATTGAAGTATATGATATATTTGCTGACATCCTGTCGAAGTTTTGGCCAATAAAAATGTTTCTGAAGAATGGCCACAGTTTTCTCTATGCAAAAATGTCATGCCATCCGACTGTAGTGGGCAACCCAAATCAACTTTTCACGCTCTCTTGTAGGAACATAGAGATGGACCACAAGGCATAATATTCTTTCCTGAATTTAAAAATTGGTGACAGTCACTCCTGTACCCAAGAGATGATAGGTGGTGGCAAAGTCTTGATCTTGTTGATAAAGTTGGGGCCTCAAATGCTTCATGTCCATAGGAATGGAGCACAATGTGAGTGAAACCATAGGAGGTCGAATGAGGCAATTGGTGACATGATTTGAGATACATTTCTTATACTTTATGTTGATATGGAACTATTGCAGGTAGGTGGACCACTTTTTATGGTGGTCGTTCTACAATTTCCCTTGTGTCTATATGAACTACAGAGGCTTCTGATCAATGCATATGATCATCTTCATTCCAAGAATGTAATGTTTTCATTGACCATAGGATTGTATAATGGAATACATTTCCTTATCATAGGTGATGTATTTTCAGACAATATCTAAGAGTGTCTCACTATGGTATGCCACCGAATGACCATGCTCAGTGAGAACTGCACCCACATCATAATCAGATGCATCAGTCTCAATCTTGAACGATTGTTGTGGACTGAGCAAGGAGAGTACTAGATTTGAGCACAAGCAATGCTTTAGGTCATCGAATACTCATTTTTGTTCCTTCCCCCACACAAACTTATCCCTGGCATGACCCTGGGTCACCTACTTGACGTCCCATGCAATATGGGAGAATACCAACACAAACCGTTGGTATAAGTTGGCTAGTCCCAAGAAGCTCTAAATCTCACTAAGTGTGGTCAAGTATATCCATTCATCAATGAATTGGATCTTAGCTGGATCAACATGCACTCCATTCTCATCAACAATGTAGCCCAAGTATTGGACCATGTTTATGCCAAAAGAGCATTTTTCCAAGTTGGCATATAGCTTGTGTTGGCGTAGAGTGCTCAAAACCTGTTGAATATGCTACATGTGCTCTCCCACATTCTACTGAAGTTGAGGATGTCATCAAAATATACCACCACAAAGGAGTTGGTGAAGGGTCTCAATACATCATCCATCAACCTCATGAAATTGGTTGGTGTATTTGTTAAGACAAAGGGCACGACTATTCATTCAAAGAGACCTTCTTTATATTTGAAGGTTGTCTTCCATACATTAGTTGGTTTTATGGGAACTCGGTGTTAGCCATACTTTAGGTCAATCTTGCTGAAGAACGTTTTCCCCTTGAGTTGGTAAAGAAGCTCATCAATCCTGGGAATGGTGTATCGATTCCTGAATGTGATTTTGTTTAAGGCTCTGTAATCAATGTAGAGTCACTAAGTCTCATCCTTCTTCTAGACTAGTACAATAGATCTTCCACAAGGGGAGGAGTTGGGTATGATGTGCCCCTTTTGAATAAGCTCTTGGATTTCAAACTTGATTTTGTTATTTTCCATCAATGAGCGACGATAGACTTGTCCATTAGGTAGAGGTTCTACAGGGGTCAGATGAATTGGATTCTTGAAGTGGAAGTGTGTTAGTACCCCTATAAGTGAGGAGAATATGTCTCTGTATTCTTCCACGATCTCGTCCACTTGTTTCTGCTGTAAAGGGAGGATCTGTGTAGAGGCAATGTATGTGGCAGTGACCTTCTTCTTACTGTGAGAACAAATCACAACTGAGATGAACTTCAAGGTCTATGAAATGACATTACTACATTTCTTATCATATATTGAAGAAATACCAGTGGGCGACGCTACCTCTGGTATCCTGTACAATTGTCTATCCAAAGTAATAATAACACTATGGGGTCTGCACTCATACACAACATGATGCTTCCACAAATATGGTTGTCCTAAAATAACATCAAAAACTTCAAGGGGAGAAATATCACATAGTACGTCATCTTTGAAAGGGTTGATGTCGTAGGGAATATGACACTATTGGCTGACACAAAGATATATTCCTTGGGGAAGCCAGTTGATGGTGTAGGGTTGTGGGTGCAGTGTCGTTGGCAGGACCAGCTGCTTGACGGCCTCTCTTGAGATCAAGTTTTTCTAACTACAGCTATAAAAAATGAAATGAAGTGGATTCCCCTTTAGCCACATCCACGAGTGAAAGAGGCATTCCCCTTCCTTTGGTTATTCTGGTTCGCTTGGCCTAGCTTTGGTGGTAGCGACAGTGGCACTGGGTTCATCATTGATAATCCACTTCCCTCCTTCAGGATTTGATTTGGAATCAAAATTGGCCTCTGACTCAGAATCATTTAGTTCAACCATGAGTGAATTCTTGGAGCATCATTCTTCGGTGTTGTGCCAAGGGATTTTATTGTACTCACACCATTTTCCTGTGTCCTTATTCATCTTCTCATTTCCCTTCTTGTGCTGCGTCTTGGAATGGTTTTCCTGAGGGCAACCATCTCTACTTGGTCCCTTGTTGTGTGGGTTGGTGCCGCCTTTTCCTTGCTTTGGCTGTGAGGGGTTTGTATATCCAAACTCATGCCTTTTCTGCTTAAATTTTTGCTCGATCTTGACAAAGTATCTACAAGTCATGCCCAATGAGGCCATTTCAAGAAAATCCATTTATGTTTGAATGTATCTATGCAAACAACAATGGTATTTAAGCACTAGATGATGCTTAGAGTATTTGATACCCAATTTGGTGCACAGGGTATGGAAAATATTAGTGAAATCTGGTTCTGTCTAGTTCCTTTCTTGACTTAGGGTGGTCCATCTCATGTATTGGTCCTCGTAGCTTCCAATAGGGTAGTATTGTTCTTTAATGGCATCCCAAAAGGAATACCATGTAGGGGCCACCACAAACATTGGAGATTCCTCTATGACCCTTTTCTCAGAGTAAGTATCCGACCAGTCTTTAACATGGGGAACCACCTTGAGGAGTGAAAAAGTGATATTTTTCCTATCGAAAAAATTGTGGACTGAAAAATACCTTTCGAGCAGATTCAACCATTTATCTACAACATCCACATCTATCAGTCCTTCAAATAATGAAATATCAAAATTTATTGTACCTTGAAGTGGGTTTCATGTTTGCTTTATGAATATGCGTCTCCTAAGGGCAGTCGTCGAAGGATCTGCGAAACGTTGTCCATCATTTCATTCCTTTGTCGTGTGAGGGATTCCTTGAGCAACATTTTAATAGGATCTCCCGCTCCATCATCTTTCTTTTCGTCCCCATGGGTTTTTGTCGGGCTCTGCACGATCGATCTTGCAATGGCTCGATTGGTTTGAGTCCCAACTTTTTGTACCCAGATCTTGTCGGGGACATGCACAAAGAAAATAAAATAAAGAGCACACCTCTCTGATACAACTGATCTGGATTTAAGAGAGGAACGAACTGATTAACATATTGAATACAATAAGCATAGAGATATGAAGAATAATACTGATATCTAGTGAACAATATGTTCTATTGAATAATGAAATAGGCTAAAACTGTAAAACTCCAGAACTGAAACACTTGCTCGAATGGTGGTAGCTATCTCTGATAAAAGTTGTGGTTGCTACATGCATCGGCCTGAGAAAAATGAATTACAATGAGTCTCTAAAGGCCTTTTTGAAATTAATCATGAATGCCAAAAACCTAGACATCTAGAAACCTAACCCTAGGAGGTGAAACATCAAAAGTTATGTGGGCCCCTATGGGTAAGTTGGTACCTCAACTTACCGGGGTCCTAACTTTTGCATGCGACCTTCGTTTTAGGCGCGTGATAACCCATTGGAAAGGTCTTTCAGAGATCTACACATTTTGTCATCAAACCTTTACTTTGTCTACAACTTAACTATGAAAAGACCAAAAAACATTGTTTAGGCCTCCAAAACAACCCTGGAAGTACAACAAGATGTGCTGACATGAAAACATACAAAATAAGCCTGTTGTATTAGGTGAGAGGCCACCAATATCCACCTGGAAGATGTGCAAGGATTCAGATAGTCCGAGAAGTGTAGAACCCACAATTACAAAGAAGTACAGAAGAACGTGTTGAACTAAAAATGGTCAACTGATCCTTCCTCGAGTTCCCTCTTCATGAGAATAATTTCCTTAAGGAAATCTCAACCAACCCTTCGCTCGACTCCCTCTTCATGAGAATTCTATGCTCTAGGAGATCATTAAACCCTTCCCTAAGCTCTATGTAAAATAAAATAAATAGTAATTAAGATCAATAATTTGAATAAACACAAATAATTTTGTAATGATTTTTTTCGTAGAATTATACCATGTAATGGATAAAATCCACATTTAATGTTTCTAAATTGCATTTGTGAATACATAAAAACTACATTGTTTATATGAAATTTAAGAAGGATCTTTTAATTTGCTCATTATAAACTTTCTAATTTATTAATATAGAATATTAATTTATTAATACTAAAATTGTATGTCAATTTAAGAATGATATTTTAATTTACTCATTATACATTTTCTAATTTATTAATGCATAATTCTGATTTATTAATACTAAAATTGTATGTAATTTTATTTTTTAAATATGAATTGAATTTTGTATTTTTTTTATTTAAAAAAATAACATATTATCTGAATTATAATATAAAAATTTTGACTTTTATGAATCCACATACAATATTCTCAAAATATTGTCATATCTCACAAATCAAAATTAACTAATTAATTTTTATAGTATAGAAGCATAAAAGATCCAATATGTTTTAACTATGAAAACCCTCAATTCTTTTATATTAAAGAGTTGTCCTATATTTATGTTCAAGAGTTTTCATTTTCCTACAATTAAACAAAGGAGGTACAAAGGAGTAAGAGTGAAGGACATTTCTCATGATTCTTCGATACTTTTATATTCAAGAGTTGTCCTACAATTAAGTTTAAAAGTTTTTTTACATTTAAACAAAAGAGGTAGAAATAACTTTTATATTCAAGAGTTGTCCTACATTTACGTTCAAGAGTTTTCCTACATTTAAACAAATGAGATAGAAAAAATTAAGAGTGAATAACATTTATCATGAGTCATATCCTTTTCATGTAAACTCAATCCACATTTTCAAGTAAATTTGCATTATTTCACTAAACATTATATCCTTCCTTTCTAATTAACATATATACTTTAATTCATGTCTTACATTACTTTATTCAATTTATTACACTTACATTATATCTTTCTCATGTAAATAGATACATTAACGTTTTCATATAAATTTATGGATACAAATAGTTTAAATTAATATCATTACATTATATGTTATCTTTATATAATTTTCTATGCAATATATTAATATTACACAACAGGAAAATATTAATTTTATAAATTATTTTTTAATTAATGGTATTGGTCAAATATGGGTCAACTTTAAGAAAGCTTTTATTTTCTTTATTAATACTAATGTTGTTTATTAACACTAATCTTGTTTTATATGATTTATTTTAATGTAAATTATATATATATATATATATATATTAATATTATTTGAAATATTTCTTTAATTGACATATATATATCACATGCCACATATAATTATTATAGATATGACACTTTTACTTGGGTTGTAAGTAAAAGGTATTTATGGATGCCATCAATTTAAAGAGAAAATCTTGAAAAATCAAGAAGAAGAGAAAGCTAATCACCATAAAAAAAAAAAAAAAAATCATTAGAACATTAAAATATTATTCATATTGTTGCCCACTTAAAAAATAAATAAACATTTCTAAGAGACTAATAAATTTAAATGAATTTCATAGTAAAATATAGCTTTGGAGAAAATTTTAAAACATCTTAACATGAAAGAAATCCTAAAATTCCCTTTCACATTATTAAGGCAAAGATGAAAAACAATTTTTAAAATCAAAATAAATCTATTTAAAAAAAAATTTAAATACAATTCTTTATATATTTAAAAAATCTAATTTAAAATAAATCTATACTCATATACTTTATGTATAGAAAACTCACTATAAATATTATCCAAAAGTTATTAAAAAATAAAAAAATAAAAAAATAAAAAACCATTTTTTTATTTAATATTATATAATAATATAATAAATAAATAAATTTTACAAGTCCCACAAACCAAATTGATCTCACCCAATAACAATTTTTCGAGACACTTTTAAGAAAAAAAACATATATTAATAAATATAAATATTCTTTTATAAAAACTTTTCAGACACTTTTAAGAAAAAAAAACTTATATTAATAAATATAAATATTCCTTTAAAAAAAACTGTCTTATGTAAGAGAACTTTCAGTTCCTTTTTTATAAGACTATAGAGATGTAAGATCTGAACATAATACACATTACTCCAGAAATGCGAAAAACTTTTAGGTATATACTCTAAACGTAGGTTAACAACCGGACACTTAAAAACGTACATAACACGACTAAAGATTTACCAGTTCCATGGTCATAATACTATATTTCAGCATCCCCCTCCACCTCCACCTCCACAGCCACCGCCTCCACCTCCACAGCCACCACCACCTCCTCCGCCTGCCCCACACCCGCCACCACCGCCACCACCTCCGCCTGCCCAGCCGTGGCGTTTCCTTCTCTTGTTCTGTCCATCGTCAGCGCACGAGAGTAGAACCATGGACACCATAATCAGCGCTGAGAGCACCAGCAATACAACCCACACTCCCGACGACACATGATAATTATTACCCTCAGAAATCAGCAAATCAAGGTCGACCCTCCTCATTATAACAGAAATTGATGGGAACTTAATATTCTAACAGTCTGCCCCTCCGATGTTGATAGAGTAACACAAACAATTTACGGGATGCAAACGATTTTAAGAGTCGGTGCAGAATAGTCGAAATCGGTTCATCAAATATAAAGAATCGGCGCAGAATAGTCGAAATCGGCTTTGTGGCCGGCTATTAATGAGGAAATATCGTAGAAAGAACAAAACAAAACAAAACAATCCATAGAAAGAACAAAACATAGACAATCCATAGAAAGAACAAAACAAGTTGTTAATGAGGAAATATCATAGAAAGAACAAAACAAGTTGTTAATGAGGAAATATCACAGAAAGAACAAAACATAGACAATCCATATAGATGATATGATGGACAACGAATCGATCCATTATGGCGTACAAGCCTCCATTGTTGACTGCTTTGGTGGAACGAAATGAATAATGTAGTTAACAACTAGCACAGCCTCAAAGTCGTGGTTGACTGGCAATCATGTACATGGCGTACAAGCTATTAATGAGGAAATATCGTAGAAAGAACAAAACATAGACAATCCATATAGATGATATGATGGACAACGAATCGATCCATTATGTTTAAGTCGGTCGGACTGTTCAAACTTAAAAGTTATCACGTTTACTATTATAGTTGCAATCTAGAAGCAAATGAATACCTCCATTGTTGACTGCTCTGGTGGAACGAAATGAATAATACCTCCATTGTTCACTGCTCTAGTTAACAACTAGCACAGCCTCAAAGTCTTGGTTGGTGAATATCTAAAGGTTTTGGTTGGTCCAGAAAATGAAATGTATAGTTGTACATGGCATCTTTCTACTCTGTAACAAAACTTTAATTATTCAGACATGGCAATCAACTAATCGTCATAGTAAATTTTAAATATGATCAAGTAAAAGTAAAAAAATAAACATGTAAATGGATGTCTTTATAACAGTGAGGAAGTTAGTGGATGAAATCACAACCATTGATTTATTGGGAC
>SNQJ01S0050500.1:0-24695 GCA_010110895.2 Picea sitchensis
GTTAGTGTTATGGTATCCACAAGATAGTCTATATGGTAAACGATGTATATCATTATGGCTAGTGTTATGTTATGGATAGACTATATGATAGTCTATAGTCTATAGTCTATTACGCATTGTATTATGGATAACATGACTTGTCATAGACATGGTGGTTATTCTAAGGGCTATGATAACCTTGGTCGCAATTTTCTTTAATGCAAATAAGTGTACGATTCTATTCCAATAACGACGATAAATCTGCTATGCATACAAAAAAGGAATAAAGATATGTTTAATGGATTGTATTTATGTCACAATCAAATGTTTGGAGAGTTAAGAAACTTTAACGTCCCCTAACAAGAAAAAAATTATTTGGGAAATTTGGGGTACATTACAATTTTGGAGTTTATCCCAAAGATCCTTTGCACTATCAGAATGAATAACCTTGAAAAATATTGAATCAAATAGACTGCTCAGAATAGTACCTTTAGCCTTTGAGTTGTTTTTGCTGAGTTTCTTTCGATCTCTGTTGGTTGGGGTAGTGGTTGGTATTGAATACCCATCTATTATTGATTTTCAAACATCAAATATTTGTGCATGTAAAAAGGTTTTCATCCTTTTATTCCAGAAGGTATAGTTCTGACCATTAAACACTGGTGATCCAATATTATAAGTTAGTGTATTCCATGATCTCCTTCCAGTGGTTAAACTGCATCCTGAAGGACCTGCTCTGATACCAATTGTTGGAATATTGAGAGGGAGGGGGTGAATTGGTATGAACACAATTAGTACTTTTAATCACAATATAAAATATCCAATAAATATCATGAGCATTCAATATATCATCAACACCATAATTCAATGCATAAACATCACATAAACAAAATACACTAGAATTTTACGTGGAAGCCCAATGCAGGAAAAAACCACATAATGCTTTTCTTATTTATCAAAGAGTACATTCATTAGAAGCACCGATTTCCTATTTCTCTAGCTACAAATAGAAGGAGGCACCAACCCCCTATTTACAGGCTGCAACCTGAAGGAATGTTAGACTCCCTAATTTAATGGCTCCAACCAAAAGGAGGATACAACCCCCTTTCCTTGCCCCGTCCAACTGCCCTGAAATATAAATGTAGACCAATCTGTCACTACCTCTGTCGTTGTAACTAATAACTTGTTGTTGCTATTGTTTCTATTGATTTCAATATCTCATCAATACTGCAACCACACTTACCTCATACCAATATCCAAAAGAGAGTTCTCCAAATCAAATACTTATGAATCACTAATACATATCTATTCTTGATTTATTCATAATACACACCCTAAAATACACATGAAGACATACCTTCTGTTAGCACTCCGTAAATCTATTTGGCTGATAAATAGATGACACAGGTAACTTTTTCAACCAACTTTGAGACCCGAAACTAGCCTTTCAGATCTAGAGAGAGCTCTCTCAAAAATGGCGTGGTCTTCGCGCAGGATATGGCTTTGCACACAATGGATAGATTTAAGACCGATGATAAAATGGTTTCTGGTTATATTGGCGTAGAAAAATAAAACTTGGGCTATGGGGTCGATCTGAGGAAGAAACTGAACAAATGACTCAGTGACTGGATTCGAGAGGAAAAGGCTAGGCGAGCAACAACCTTCAGTGTAAACCATAAAGTGTGGCGAAAGAAAAAACATAGGAAGCAACTCAAGAGCACTGTTGTGGACGAATTCAGAGTTAGCTTGAGAGGAAAACGTTTTGTCTAAGTGGCGTGAACAAGGGGCGCTGTACAACGAGTCAACAGGTTCAAAAATTCATTTCGAAATAGACATTATGAGATATGAAATAAAAGGTAACACGAAAACACATACACAAAGAAAGAGACACAATACATCTGACTATCACAACTAGAATATTTTCATCAAATCACGTGACCTTTGCATTAAATTTCGGTCAAAAAACTCAGATTACATACAACAACATTCGCTTTCTCAAAATTGCCAACCAACCTTGTTTACATGAAAATGATCTCCATATATAGAAATATAATGTCACCCTTGGCTATTAGGGTCGAGCTATTCTCTCCCGGAATCATGGATCTGTTTTCTTTGAAAGAGAACAATAAATTCGACGAATTTACTAAAAATAGGAAACTCGACTTGTCCAAACCATAATCGTAACCGAGATATTCTTTAAAATCATTGATCACGATCAACATTCGACCCTATTGTTGTGAAAATTCATCATTTTCATGCTGGATATTTTTTCATCTCTGCACAACAAGTCTTCTATGCAACAGTAACCTACAACAAAAACGCAACAAAATGCGCAACAAACTGGGAAAATAGGCGTTAAAGATGACATTGTATCTCACTCATAAAAAACTATTTTTATAAACCGAGAGAGTTTTTTGTAGCTAAGGTCGTTATAAATAAAAAAATATCTCATTTTATCGAAATTAATCTCCATCTGGTTGGAATACGTGTCACAAAAACATGTCTCGGACAGGAAATCACGAAAACTGAAAAATAGGGCTCAAATATTCCTTCGAATCTCCCAATAAGTGACACATTTTACAAATATGAGAGAGGTTTTTATTATTTGGTTTGTCCTCAACAAAAAACTCTCAGGTATTTTCAAAATTCCTCTCCAATTGGTCATAAATTGATCTTGAAGTTGACCACTAAACTAGTAATTTGTGCAGTGCGACCTGTAGATTGTGCACAGGAAAATCCACTGTGCGATAGAATCCTATGCACGACAGCCCACTGCATGAAGAAATACACTGAACGACAACATCCTATGCACGACATCCCACTGCCTGACAACATCCTATGCGTGACAACTCACTGCGCGACGAAACCCACTGGGTGACAACATCATATGCATGACAACCTTCTTTGTGCGAAAACATCCTCTGCGCAAAAACATCCTCTGCACGGCGACATTATTTGCGCGAAAACATCCTTTGTGTGACAACGTCCTCTACACGATGACATTCTCTGCGTGACAACATCCTCTGTGTGGTGCACAATGAATTTTGCAGTGCACAGTGAATTTTGTAGCGCGCAGTTGCAAATTGAAATGGGAATAAATAAATGATAATCTTCCCTTTGAAACTGGCCCTTGGAGATGTTATGTGATTCCAGGAATAAAAACAACAAGGGTTCTAACATGCATGACTTTGCAAATTGTTGACAAACCTCTAACCTTAGCCATGAAAATCATGGTACTAACAACTGGCTCCAACGGGGATGCTATCCTCCCTGTGAGGTAGCAAAGAAACGTATACCAGGTGCCAATCCATTGGGCCTCTCCCAAACTCAACTTTCCAACTGTAACTTGTAACCTTCATCCGATGGAAACCCAAAACTGTATATGCTCCAAACTAAAATCTGAAACTAAGTTGAAAATGAAAACTACAGATTGCCAAAAGAAATGCTTGTAGTACCAAGCTTATTCGCACCTACCTACCCTAATCGTTGAAATGAAATTCCAATCAAGTGAAATCATAATGCCAATGCAACCATGCAATCACTTTATCCACTTTTTTCTTTCTTTGCACATGCTTGCCCCAAAGCTTGTTTAGTGTTAATTTGTTCAAAAAATTATCTATAAATTCCAATCTCAAAAAATTAAAAATATTGGGGTTGTTTACCGCCTCCAAAAAAACTGCAAATGGATCCTCCAAAACATGCATAAAACAACAATCATGTTTCACCCCTTCCACTACATCCTTGTTTTCATGTAATTCAACCTGTTGATTACCACAAAAGGTTGAAAAATATGTTGAGACTGCTGGAAATAACAATCTTCTGAATCAGAAGACAGTGCTGGCTGAAATGAAACCCATAGTGGCAAGCAATCCATATCTAACACTGATGTTGATTTACCATCATATTTATTTCCAAGCTCGTAGTTGATCACATGATGCAAATCTAAACTGAAACAACTTTCCATGTAATCAACAACAGGGTCATTAAAAGTATGAGAAGGTTGTTGGTCCTCTTCACTAATAACAATTTTCTCATGTAAAACAATGTCACTATGAATGCAATCAGACTTCATTGCTTCCTCTGTTATCTCGCGATTTACTTTCAACAATTCAAAGGAATAAAAACACAATGGAAGACAATTTTCATTTTCAAGTCCACTGCTTTCTTCATATTCAACATCACACCTGGAGGATTTCTGATTTGAAACATTATAAACATTTTGTTTCAGAAATTTGGAAGAAGCAAAACACAATGACAATGTTCTTTCACTTGATTCAAAACCTCCATTTTCTTCACTGCTGTCATATGCACATTTTTCAATTTCTTTGGATTTTTGAACACACTCGTTTTCAGATTCATCCTTGACCAATGGCTGTAATTTTGAACTGATAAAACCTTCCATATAACAAGCAACAGGGTCATTAAACACATGATAAGATTGCTGCAATTTCTTGCCAATTGTTTCCCATGAATCAATGTGATTTTGCATCAACACACATTCCTCTACCTCAGTGATGATCTTTAAATTTTCTTTGAACAATTTAAACGAAGAAAAGCATAAAGGTAAATAATTAACTTGAGTTGATTCAATACTTTCTTCATATTCTTCTTTGTAACTGTGATATGTAGGTTGATTTCTCTCATTACACTATTGAAAAGGAAAATGTTCTGATAGAGAACGTGCAACTGGTTGTTCTAGGAAGTCAACATCATAAGCACCATCATATTCATCATATATAGGAAAATCAACAACATCTGCAATGTCATCTAACAATAAAAGGATTGAGACATCAACCTGCTCTTGAACAAGTTGATTTACAAATTCATTTTCTTGTCTGTCTACAAATGAATACATAAAACAATCAGTTTCTTTCTCATGATGAGAAAGATCAGGATGTAAATCAACTTCTCGTTTATGCACAATCTCATGTTCTTCTGCTACACCATCGTTCTCTGTATTAGCAACACTCTTTAATTTCTGATTTTGCAAACTTTGACATGCTTGAAGATTGTCTTCCACTTCTTGATCATTATTGAATATCTGCTGCAAAGACGTAGACTTCCTCTCCATCAGAAGAAAATATAATTTTGATTGAAAGGTTGTTACATAATGGAGCATGGCAGCAACTTCAAGAGGTTGGACTTCTTTAGGAAATTGATAATAAAGACTAGCAAACCTCCTATTGAAATTTGAGATGGTTTCATCTTTCATTATTCTCATGGAATAAAACTATGAAAGGAGTAGATTCCATGACTTTCTCTCACCCCAAAATCTATGGAAAGCTTCCCTTAATTCATCCCATGAGCTAATCGACCGAGGCTGCAAATGTCTGAACCATGCTTTGGCATCTCCTTGTAAGGATTGAGAAAAGGCCCTCATAGAAACATCATCATTTTCAATCTCAAAAAGGTCTATAAAATGCTCAAATTCCTGAATATGTTTTTAGGTTGAATTTCCATCAAGCTCTCCATCGAACCTGGGAAGGTACTTATAATATTTCACAGGAAAATTGTGAAGGATGGAAGGCAATTTAAGAGGATTGTATCTTTCTTGAATCTTGGAGGGTGCAGGATTAAGAACAAAAGGTACAAGCTCAGCTTTGCTCTCATTAAGATCACAAGAATGATCATGACCATTATATGGATCAGAGGAAGGAGCTTGGTGAATATCGGTTATACAAGAAGGAGGTATACCTACAGTTTGCAATGAAGGATATACAAAGGTAGATATTTGGGATTCATTTGAATGTAGTAAGTGAAGAAATATTCTTTTGAAAAACAAAGGAAAGGAAAAGAAGATATTTATAAAACCAAAAAGTACTTCTTGAACTAAACTTAAGCTCGAGTACCTCATTTTTCCATACTTCTCTTCCATATCTCTGTCCACGGGTCTCATTCTCTAGTGGAGTCTTTGAATTGCATTTGAATCTTGATTGACGTCGCCATGAAAAATTTAACTCTGGATTCTTCTGCCAGTGGAATCACCTTCAAACTGATTTTCAGATGTGTGGAGTTGTCAGAGAAGAAATACATCCAATATGTGCCTAAGTGTCTGCTGCTCTCAGACCTTATAAATTCAACAATGTCATTCTTCCTAGGGAAAGATTCATTCAATTCCATCCCCGACAACAACGCCAGAATGTTAGCACTCCGTAAATATATTTGGTTGATAAACAGATGACGAAGGTAACTTTTTCAACCAACTTTGAGACCTGAAACTAGCCTTTTGGATCTAGAGAGGGCTCTCTTAGAAATGGTACGGTATGCACGCAGGATATAGCTTTGCACACAATGGCTAGATTTAAGACTGATGATAAAATGGTTTCTGGTTATATTGGTGCAGAAAAGTAAAACTTGGGCTATGGGGTCGATCTGAGGAAGAAACATAAAAAATGACTCAGTGACTGGATTCGAGAGGAAAAGGCTAGGTGAGCAACATCCTTCAGTGTAAAATGTAAAGTGTGGCGAAAGAAAAAACACAGGAAGCAACTCAAGAGCACCGCTGTGGACGATTTCAGAGTTAGCTTGAGAGGAAAACGTTTTGTCTAAGTGGCACGAACAAGGGGCACTGTACAATGAGTCCACAGGTTCGAAAATTCGTTTCGAAATAGACAATATGAGATATGAAATAAAAGGTAACATGAAAACACATACACAAATAAAGAGACACAATACATACGACTATCAAAACTAGAATCTTTTCATCAAATCACAGGACCTTTGCATTAAATTTCGGTCAAAAAACTCAAATTACATACAATAGCATTCGCTTTCTCAAAATTGCCAACCAACCCTGTTTACATGAAAACGATCTTTATATATAGAAATATAATGTCACCCTTGGCTGTTAGGGTCGAGATACTCTCTCCTAGAATCATGGATCCGTTTTCTTTGAAAGAGAACAATAACTTCGACGAATTTACTAAAAATAGGAAACCCGACTTTTCCAAAACATAATCGTAACCGAGATATTATTTAAAATCAATGATCATTATAAAAATTTGACCCTATGGTTGTGATAAGTCATCATTTTCACTGTTGGACACTCTGTCATCCCTGCACAACAAATTTTCTACACAACAATAACATACAACAAAAACGTAGTAGAATGCGCAACAAACTAGGGAAATATGCGTTAAATATGACATTTCATATCAGTCATAAAAAACTATTTTTATAAACTGAGAGAGGTTTTTGTATCTAAGGTATTTATAAAGAAAAATATCTCTCGGTTTCTTGAAATTCATCTCCAGCTGGCCGGAATACGTGTCGCAAAAACATGTCTCGGACAAGAAATCACGAAAACTGAAAAATAGGGCTCAAAGGTTCCCTTAAATCTCCCAATCCGTGACATAGTTTACAAATATGAGAGAGGCCTTTATTATATGTTTTTTCCTCAACAAAAACCTCTCGGGGATTTTCAAAATTCCTCTCCAATTGGTCATAAATTGATCTTGAAGTTGACCACTAAACTAGTAATTTGCGCAGTGCGACATGTAGCCTGTGTGCAGGAAAATTCACTGCGCGACAACCCACTGCGTGACAAAATCCTCTACGCAACAACATCCACTGCATGACAACCCACTTTGCGATGAAATACACTGCGCAACAACATCCTATGCGTGATAGCCGACTGTGCGACGAAACCCACTGCGTGACAACATCCTATGCATGACAACCCACTGCATGACGAAACACACTGTATGACAACATCCTATGCGCGAAAACATCCTCTGCGTGATGACATTCTCCGCACGACAACATCCTCTGCGTGGTGCGTAGTGAATTTTGCAGCACATAGTTGCAAATTGAAATGGGAATAAATAAATGATAAGCTTCCCTTTGAAACTAACCCTTGGAGATGTTAGATGATGTCAGGCATTAAAACAACAAGGGTGCTAATAGGCATGACTTTGCAAATTGTTGACAAACCTCTAACCTTAGCCATGAAAATCATGGTGCTAACACCTTCAACATATAGCTAACCTAATTTTTAGATCTCTGATCTTCAACAACGTTTCTTCATAGGTCCACGACCCTTACACTATCTGCTCGTGAATGTCCATGCTTTTCCCCACTGTAGCTCATGGATGTCTGCACTTTTCCTCCTGAAACTCACGGATTTACTCAAAGAACATGGATCTATAAATTTTTCTCCATACTTTTGGCTTCTGCAAAATTCTTTCATCACTGGACTTTGCTGACTCCAACTTATTATCTTCAGTTATGCTAATTAGTATTCACAGAAGTGATATTCAATTTGACTATTCTCTCTATTTTAATGATGATCTCATGATGACATGAAACTGACATGCAACTTGTTAACTTATGTTTACAGTTACTTTAACACGCAACTAACATGAAACTTGTTAAATTTTGTTTACAACTACTCTACTTTGACATGCAACTTGTTAACTTCTTGTTGAAGGGTTGACATCAATGACAACCAATATTTCAACAAACCCCCCTTTGGCATTGATGGCAACACTTAGACACAACACTTCTCATGCTCATGTTGGCTCCCCCTGTCTTCATGCCTCTTCTCTAAATTTCCATACCTCTATTTTTCTCTCTCCCTTTGACATTAATGGAAAAGGGTGACTTCTCCTTGGGGCTGCTCCCCCTATCTATAAGCCTTTGATATGTATTGATTTTTCTCTTCATGGTGATTCCTCGTGTAAATATTTGATAACAAACATTCAAAAAACATTCAAGTCTTTCATGATTACTTCTTGTCTCCCCATGTCTTACTGTGCCAACTTCCATGGATATCAGTGTGGGGTTGAAACTACTCCTAGTTTCTGTCGAAAATACTCAAAATTCTCCCTCGGAAGAGATTTGGTGAAGATATTTGCAATCTGCTCTTTTGTCCCAACATACATTACCTAAAAACGAGTGATTCTGGCGAGTGTACTAGGGTTTCTTCTTCGAGCGTGGGCTGAGAGGTCCAATGGCGGTGCCAGGGGGTGGGGCGTCGGCCCCTCCTCCATTGATCCCGAACAAAGAGGCCTTTCGCAGGCTGGTTAGCGGCAGCGGGAAGAAATCGGTGACTCCAGCGATCCCGAAATTCATTAAGAAACTGGAGGACATCCCGGAAATAGCTCTTCCAGAGGAGAGACCAATGCAGATCGCCCTGGCTCTGGCCCAACGTGGGCTCGTGGGGCAGTTCACACAACGAGGGCTCGTGGGGCAGTTCATGGGCCTATGACCTTCCTCCAAAACCACGGACGATTGGATCCAACAGAATTGGAGGCCAAACCTGGAACACAGGGTCACCTGCTATCCGGTTGGTCGAGGGTTTTTTTTTGTTCGAATTCATCTCAAAAGAGGATAAAGATATGATATTTCAGAACGGTCCCTATTTCATGGGCTCGCAGGGTCTTTACCTAAATAAATGGACACCCGACTTCGACCCTATGGTGGATACGCCTAAAGAAGTGTTGGTGTGGGTCAGATTACCTAATCTCCCAATGCACTGCTGGGACTCAGAATATCTGCAAAGGATAGGGAATGGAGGGGGCAGGTACATAGACAGAGCCGACAACCGCGGACAAAGATACCGTGTCAATATGCGGAAGTTGACTCCGAAGCGTGGCTTCCTGGGCTACTAAGCTCGAGCAGGGAACTTGGACCCATTTTCAGAAACTTGATTATGAGCATTTGCCCTTCAAATGCAGAAAATGTCAAGAGCATGGCCACTTTCAAAGGAATTGCCCCAAAATTCAATCCAATGGTAAAGAGGATGTTGAAGGATGGCAGAAAGTCAAACGAGGGAAAAAATTCGTATAATGCCAGAGGCAAGGACAAAAGGACTCGGGAACCTCTTAAAAATGGTCAACCCTCCCTCAATGCGCCAGAAGGCCCACAACCCCACTCTAATCCTACAGAAACAAACGGAAATGAAAACCCTCCCTCGGTTCCAAATTCGCCTGCCAAGATATCCAATCAAAACAATGAGTATATCAGTCTGAATTCGAATGAGGACACGGAGATACCGGATGAGGAACTCGAAGAAGCTAGCAGCCCAAAAGGCACTCCAGAGCAGCCAAAGAGAGGCAAAAGTCGAAAAAGAAGAAGAGAAGAGCAAGCTAATAAGGAAGTGGCCCTCGGTACCCAGTACACTCTCCACGAGATGCCACACACCAGATCAAGAGCGAAGCCGGGGAAAACACCAAAAGGCGGCCTCCCTCCTCCAAGTACACGTAATACGCCTGTAATTGCAGAGGACTAGGAAGTAAAATCAAAGAAGAAGCTTTACGGGACATAGTAAGGCTTGAACGACCAAAATTCATGCTTATCCAGAGACAAAGATGGAGGAGGAGGACCTCCTAAAGATAAGTCCCTCATTTTGGAAGAAAGGTCCAGGGAAAGCAGTCAACGCAAGAGGAGCCTCTGGGGGGCTAGCAACCTTCTGGGATTCGACTAAGCTGGAGCTCATAGAAGAAATCGCCACTACTCATTGGCTTTTCACTAAACTGAACCATAAAGGATCCGACCATCAGGTAAGCCTCTTTAATTTGTATGTTCCTGTTTTACTCAAGGAAAAGAAAGAATGTTGGGATTCTTTACATTTGTTTCTTAATAGTCATCACACTAAGAATTTAGTAGTTGTTGGGGACCTCAATGTCACCCTCTTGTTGCATGAGAAGAAAGGAGGGTCTATTGTTTGAGACCCCTCCAGAGAATTTGTTGAATATTTGATGGCAGACTGGGAGTTGGAGGATATCCATCCTTCTAATGTCACTTTCACTTGGTCAAACAAACGACTAGGCCCTGGCCACATAGCCGCCAGACTTGATAGGTTTCTCATTCAATATTCCTTCCTCACAATTGGACTGAGTGCCTCCTCTAAAGTTCTTCCTCACTACACATCTGATCATAAACCCATTTCCCTATCTCTTCGCCCAAGCGCTTCTCTAGACCCCATCCCGTTCAAGTTCTCCCCCCCCTCTGGCCAGCTCAAAGCGACTTTCTCAGCTTAGTTCAACTCTCCTGGAAAACCCCAGTCACAGGCTCTCCCTTCTTTATGTGGGAGGAAAAACTCTCAAAATTTTGAAAAGTCACTCTAAAACTGGTGGGCCAAAATTCAGCCTCTCCTCGAGGAAAGGGAGGCAAGCTCGTGAAAACTTGGTTCCCATCAACAGCCTTTGAAAAGGTCATTATCACCCAAACTCTTCTTGCTGTGAGGCTAACATTCAGCAAGTATTATAAAAGGTGAGAAGAAGAGATTTATTGGAGGATGAAGTCCGTATATTATGGCTAGCTGTGACGGCGGAGAATACGCGATACTTTCACAAGCACACCCGCAATCAAGGATAACCATAACTCCATAGAGGAAATTCATCGTAAGTGCATACAAGACTTCCACAACATAAAGGAGGCCGCCTACAACCATTTCAAAATCTCTACTCGCTACGTAAATGGAGGACTTGGACCCGCCGCTTATCCTAATTCGTGAGGTGCCAACCGGGATAATCGATGAGAATAAGGTGTCAACAAACCGACCGCTGATAAGTGAAATCAAACAGTTGTCTTCAATATGCTTCCTGACAAGGCCCCGGGGCCATATGGATATACAGTTCGTTTTTACATTCAGTGTTGGGATATAATAAACAAAGATTTATGCAAGATGGTCCGAAAATCCCAGGACTGTAACAAATTGGGAGGAAGCACCAACTCATCATTTCTCGCCCTCATCCCAAAAGAGAAAGGAGCACTCAATCGTGTTCGTGACCGATATCTCTGTGCAACACCGTGTATAAAATTATAACAAAGATAATAGCAAACAGAATCAAGAAAATTCTTCCTGCTGATCCCTGAAAATCAAGGAGGTTTTGTTCGTGGTAGACAAATCATTGACAATATAATCCTAGTACAGGAATCCATTCGCCAATAAGTCAGAAAAAGAGAAAGGAATGGTACCAAATTGATCTTGCCAACGTTTTGACGTTCTATGGCGATTTCTCGTTTACAAAGAATGAGGAAATTTGGGTTCACTCAAAAGTTTATGGGATGGATAAAGGCCTTCATTTCGGCTCCTTGGATCGCCCCCCTTGATCAACGGTCGCCCCGCCAAATTATTTCAAGCCTCTCGAGGTCTAAGGCAAGGGTGCCCGCTCTCCCCTATGCTCTATGTTATTCAATCCACTGTTCTGAGTTTTCAGCTTAAGAGTTGCATCATAAATAAATCCCTTCCAGGCATCAGAATCTCCCCCTCCACCAAGGAAGTAAACCACGCTTGCAGATGATAATTATTCTTCGAGCCACCAGCATTAAATCAGCCCGGAGCTTCAAGTCTGAACTTGATCTCTATAAACGTTGCTCTGGAAGAGAAATTAACAATAACAAGTGCAAGATATACAGCTGGAATTGTACCCCTCAGGAACTTCAGCAAATAGGACACATTCTCTACATGGAATGCCTTTCAGCTTGGGATAATTTCATCTACCTAGGGATTCCGATTTTCAAAGGCTGGGCTATGGTGGCACATTGGCTGCCTTTGGTGGATAAGCTAAAACACAAAGTCCAAGCTTGGGGAGCCAATTGGTTAACTAGGGCAAGCAAAGTTGTGCTTATGAATTCAGTCCTTTCAAGCCTTCCTATTAACCACTGCTCGGTCCTACTTGCTCCCAAAACAATCTCAAACAAAATCGACGTAATGTTGCATAGATTCATATGGGAAGGAGGTAAGAATTGCGCAAGAAAACTCCATCTGATTAACTGGACCAAGGTCAAGCATTCCAAGCTAGAAGGGGGACTGAACATCCGGGATGTTGTTGTTCAAAATCTAGCTATGGGAGGCAAGTCATGGGCTTAATGATCACTAGCAAGTAAACTAACCTCGACTAAGCAAATCCTCGTGAAAAATATCTCGAGGAGACCGAGACCGCCGCCTAGAGAGGCTCTCCCAAAGGAACCAAAGGGTCCCCAATCTTCCTTTGCCTAGAGCTCTCGCATTCTTCCAACAAAGCTCACTTGGATCCCGAATGTTAAAATCCGTATCATGATTCCACTGACCATCCTCCACTCATATGAGTCCGGGACATTATGCATATTAGAGAGTGGCTCTCAGCCAACAACCGTAAGACACTTTGGGACATCTCCCTCTGGAAAAATGACATCCATCTTTCATGGCAAGGCTGAAACTTGGGGTGCTACCCGGAGGAGCTCCATGAAGAAGCAATGATCCTTCTAGAGTATCTCCATGGGAAGGCTCCGATTAGTGCCAGGTTCAAAGACAAACGAGGTTGGGGCTCCCCTACAGGGAATTATACAGCTTCAGCAGGTTATAAGGTTGTTCTAAACATCCCCTGGGTTCTCCCAAACCCAGGTCCTTGGAAATCTCTCTGGCTCTTCCCTTCTATACCCAAAGTTGATCATTTTGCCTGGGCGTTGACTCAGAACAGTATTTTAACCTACAACAATCTTAAGAAGAGGGGCTGGGAAGGACCCTCCCGCCGCCCCTCCGTAGAGACCACGAAGAAAACCCCCGGAAGCACCTCCTTTCAATGTGGGTACTCAAAAGAGTATGGAGCCTCCTCCTCGGTGGGGTTCTCCGTCCACCCCTATCAAGTTTCGATTTCTGCATAACCTGTAGACTTTTATCCCTTTTGACTCCGCATACAGCACCTCCCTCAAAAACAAGAGGGATGTGGCTTCCAAAATTCATCTATTGGAAACTTTGGTTAGAAAGAAATAACAAGATATTCAATGAAGTCAGAAGACTGCCTTCCCAGGTGGCAATAAAAGCTAGAATGCTATCGTGTAAGGCTGCTGAAAGCCCTACATTAGGAACTCCGCCCACTCTGAGGAGGAAGACAGATGATTGGTTGATTTCACCAAAACTATAATCAAGACAAATTCAATCAAGCCAATTAGAAATGGGAAATAAGATTGGAGGAGCAGGAATTTATCCAATGGAGGTCGACTCTCAATGAATGGTGCCTCTTCGAAGTGGGGCCTCGAAAGGAAACCCGGGCCGGGCAAAGGTGAGGAACTACAATGACCCTTTCAGCATCATTCACACTGCACGCATGGGGTTTAGGCCATGCATCCAACAACCAGGCAGAGTTTCTAGCTCTATGGCAAGGTCTCCATCAGGCCTTAAAAATGGGAATCCAGTCTCTCAGAATTTTTGGCGACTCCAAGCAATTTCTGGAAACACTCATAACCAAAAAAATGCCGAAGGACAACACTTTAGCCCAACTGTACAGAAGATCCGCCCTCCTACTCAATCATTTCAAAGCATCCCACATGAATCACATGCTAAGAGGCCTGAATGGGCACGCGGATGCTCAAGCGAATATTGGATCTCTTCTGAGCAAAGGAATCATAAAAGTGAATGCAGACACGTCCTATCAACCCATCCCTTAAGCCGAACGGATCCCGAGCATTGAAGCTCCACGTGAATAACAGAACGAACCAGTCGATCGCTAGATCCTTCATCATGATGTTGGACGAGAAATCCCCTGTCCAGAGATTGCAATCCTACTCGGGCTGGGCGGCTCCTCGGGGATTTGTCCCGGTTTCTCTTCATAAGGGGAAGAAAGGTCTGCCTGCTCCCATCTTCAAGTGTTCCCTGGAAACTCTCTCCTCTCCTCCTGCGTTGAATTTCTTCAGAAACATGGACAAGAATGACTCTGCGTCCAAACCGAGCCCCACTCCATAGGAGCGTATTGAGCTTCTCCGGGCTGAGTTGAACAAAATTAAGGCTACCACAGCCAAGTACAAGTGGGAGTGTCTTGAAATGGAGATGCAGGATATCAAAGACGACCTATCAGACGAGATTGAAGCTGGGTTTAAAGACGCTGCGAATTTCATGGGAGATCTTGGCAAACGGCTCTGTAAGTTGGAACTCCAAGTAGAAGAGCTAACCATGGCCCTTGGAAAGATCTCTGAGGCCACGACTGAAGCTTCTTCAAAGAAAGATTACTGATCCAGTTAGCGTCTCCAGAATGATATATAATGGAAGTTATGAGGACCTTCAGAAGCCCTTCTAGTAGGCTAAATCCTCGGTATTGGCAGGCTAATCGGCATGTATAGAGTCAAGTAAGAATAGATTCGTTATTAAGAGTCTTGTATTCTGAGCAACAACTCACATTTTGAAACTGTAAGGGTTGGCAACCCTCTCTGCCGCTATCTAAATAAAATCCTCATAACCGATTTTGTTAAAAAAAAACATACATTACCTTGATGTTCTTCTCTGTAACTTGTTTTCATAGAAAGTGAAACTTGATCAGAATGTGTTTCGTCATGGAATGCATCACTGGATTCTTAGAGATACTTATAGCATTGGTATTATCATAGGATATCATAATAGGCTCATCATATTCCACCTGTATGTCTTGCAAATTTTTATTCATCCAGAGAATTGTGTACAACATGTTGTTGATATAATATACTCTTCTTCTGTTGTGGACAACGATACTGAACACTGTTTCTTGCTCAACTAGGATACCAAAAAATCACCCAAGTAGAAGGTTGTTCCACTTGTACTTCTTCTATCATCAACACTTCACGCCCAATCCACATATGTGTATGCAACTAGAGATAAATCATTCCCTTTTGGATCATAATTCATAGTCTTCATGCATGAATTCAAGACACTGATACCTAGTTGCAATTTACCTCATGCCGAGAAGATAATTGGTCTTCTTATATTAACACCGTTTATCTTTTTTTATCCAAAAATTGTAAAATACTAATTATAGCTTACATAATATGTATTTTGATTATAAAATATTTGGATATAAATTGAAAATATAACATTAATATCATAAGTAATATATTTGAAAAATGGGCATGAGTAAGTTGGTGATCCAAAATCCACTGACTTGATTTGCAAAATTATAAGTGTGAATTATCTTAGCTCAATTTTTAAAGCATTCAATGAACAATTGAAAAGTTAAATTGAAGAAAAGAACAACAAAATCAAAGACAAAAATACATAAGCAAGTTGATAACGAAGTTCACCCATCTTGGGCTACGTCTCCAAGCCTTCTTCAATCATGAAACCACTCCATTAATGATGTCAAATGCTTAATTACATCAAATGGTCTCCAACCTACACACAATATGTCTTTGGCCTATTTAGGAAGGTTGCAACATGCTTGGGAACAACTTTCCCTTCTCTTCCTACAGTAAAAAAGGCTTGAAAATGCTTGGTCCTTCAATTATACAGGAAACACATCTGTATAATAATGAATACTCAACAAAAACCTTTCAATGAAAATCCATCGATCTGCTGAAAATGGTTTACTAGCCTATCAATACCTCTCTCCACTCTTGGTTTGCCAACATTTGGCTTACAAAACCCACTTCTTCAAAGTTTTATGCAGGAAAAACTTCTGCATATAAACAATTCTGCAACAATTTATTTGCAAATTCGCACTTGTTGGGATTTCGGGCTATACAAAATATTTGTAGTTTAAATAATTAAATATTTGCATGCCTTAACAAGGCATATGTTGTGGCATAGTGGTTAATCCACCAATTGTTTGGGTGGAGGTCATAGGGCCAAGCCCGCAGAGCCCCCCCCCCCCCTTGGCATATATTTACAACAAACCACCTTAAATGATATATTTGTGGTTATCCATAATAAGATTCACCCATGGTATGTTGGTTAAATTGTTGGTTTTTTGTGGTGAGGTTGGGGGTTCGATCCACCCGCCCGACGGTTTTAGAATTGGTAAGGCCCTTTTGGGAAAATCCGACATGCTACGTGGTGGCCTCTGATTGCCTCACGTGGAGGCCACATCCATACACAGTCAACCGTCTGCGTCAAACTGCCATGCCATCCTTCCATGTCATTATCCATACTGTCCAGTCAACTTGCCATGTCATCAATTGTATTGTCCCATCAACATGCCACATCAACATTCATACATCCTAGTCAACATGCCATCTCAGCATCTGTACGATCTAGTTAGAATGCCACACTAGCATCCATTCAGGTCTTATTGCAACGTGTCATATACATACTTCCATGTGTCATGGTCATACTGCCACGTGTCATCTTTTGGTAATGCCACGTGTCATCCATGTAAGCATTTTTGCCTATTTTTCCAAAAATTCAGAATTCCATAACTTTCTCATACGACATCCATTTGAGCCCGTTCAAGCGTCATTGGAAAGCTATCATCGATCTCTTCAACATGAGAACATTTTATATAGAATTAAAGAACATCAATTTTACTTAGTTGTAGAGATCCTCTTGGATCAATTAGTGAAGGAAAATGGCTAACACCATCTTAGGGTTGAATGGTAGCAAGGGAAATCTAGGTCCCCAAACAAGGTCCAAGGGTTGAATCATAGCGAGGCCAATCAAGGACCAATGAAAAGAGGTAAAACAAGGATTGATAAATTAGTAACCCAAGTGAGATCTTAAAGTTGAACCACAACTAAGGCAATGGTGTACTAGTGAAAAGAGCAATCAAGGCCCCAAGTGAGGTCTTAGGATTTCTTATATCAAATTTATTAATGAAAAAAATAAATCTCCCACATTTCTTCCTTATAAAATATAATATAGAATAGAACATATAGTAACGTCTCTCCACCGTCCAAAATGTTTATTATAAGTTTTCAAATTAAAATTCAAAATCGCTGCCGCATGTTTCAAGAAAATCCCTGTCGCTTCACAATTTCAGGTTCCTCACTGAACCTATTTAGAATGTACTAGGAACATGAAACAACATAAAGAATTTGAACGAAACACTCACTTTGTCTCAAAAAGGAAAACCGTTTGTTTACTTTCCTTGAAATGGAAACTGTCCAAGAACTTGTTAACCACACCTACCTTCTTTCTTGGTGCCTTTCGTCACTATCCATTCTCCCAATGTCAGATCCTCCACATTCACTCCTCTTTTAGGCATAATCAAACAATCCCCCAGTGGGAAAAAGCAAGCCAGGCATGCATGGCTGCCTTCCCAAATATGTCGCCGTTGGTCTTATCCTAAAGAAAACTGTATTTTTACATTGTCAGGACCGATCATGATTATCCACATTAAATGCTTCCATTTCTTTCGCATCTCGAACACGTTACAAAAATTCTTGCGACCTGATCTAGTTAAGTTATAGAATGATTTCTTCATTCTCAGATCAATAACTAGTAGTTTGATTTTACAAAATTTTCGATCTATGCTCTATACACTTCTCATTGATGTAAACACTTAGACACACCACTTGTCATGCCCATGCTCGTTCCCCCTGTCTTCATGCCTCTTCTCTTCGTTTCCATGCCTATTTTTTTTTCTCCCCCTTTGACATCAATGGAAAAGGGTGACTTCTCCTTGGGGCTGATCCCCTTGTCTGTAAGCCTCTGATATCTATTGATGTTTCTCTTCATGGTTCTTCCTCATGTAAATATTTGATAAAAATTATTCAAAAATCATTCAAGTATTTCATGATTATTGTTTCTCTCCCCTTGTCTTACTGTGCCAACTGTCATGTAGATCAATGTGGGGCTGAAACTGCTTCTAGTTTCTGTAAAAAATACTCAAAATTATCCCTCAGAAGAGGTTTGGTGAAGACATTTGCAATATGTTCTTTTGTCCCAACATACTCTACCTTGATGTTCTTCTATGTAACTTGTTCCCATAGAAAGTGAAACTTGATCAACATTTTTTTCTTCTTGGAATGCATCATTGTATTCTTAGAGATACTTATATCACTAGTATTATCACAGAATATCATAATAGGTTCGTCATATTCCACCTGTATGTCCTGCAAAGTTTGGTTCATCTAGAGAACATGTATACAACATGTTGCCGTTGCAATATACTCTACTTCAGATGTGGAAAAAGATACCGAAGATTGTTTCTTGCTCAACCAGGATACCAAAAAATCACCCAAGTAGAAGGATGCTCCACTTGTACTTCTTGTATCATCAACACTTACTACCCAATCCACATCTTTTTATGCAACTAGAGACAGATCATTCCCTTTTGGATACCATAATTGATAGTCTTTGGTTGCTTTGAGATATCTGAATATTCTCTTTACTTCCATAACATGTGTTTCCTTCAGTACTTCTTGAAATATTGCAACCTATCCAACTTCTTGCATCACATCCGGTCTCGATGCTGTCACATAGAGTAAACTGTGAATCACCGTTATGTAGAGTCTCTGATCTACATCCTTGGATTTATCATATTTTCTCAATTTGCAACTAGTTTGCATGGGAGTACTTACGGGCTTGCAATCTATCATTCCAAACTTCTTTAGCATTTCTTTTATATACTTGGTCTGGGAGATGAAAATACCTTTATCTTGATGACATTTGCAGAGTCCGAAAAAGAAAGAAAACTCGCCAAATAATGACATTTCAAATTCATTATGCATGTCTTTAGCAAATTTCTGACTCATCATGTCATCATCACCTCCAAAAATAATGTCATCAACATAAACTTCAATTATTAATATACTATATTGATTTACCTTTATGTAGAGATTGTTGTATGCATTGCATTCCCTAAACCCTTGTTGTTGTAGATACCTGTCAAATCTTGAATACCATGCTTTGGGGGCTTGTTTGAGTCCATACAGTGCCTTCTTCAATATGAAAACATAATCTTCCTTTTTCTGACAGTTGAAACACTTATGGTTGTTCTAAGTATACTTCTTCTTCTAGTTCTTTGTTTAGGAAGGTTGATTTTACATCCATATGAAATACTTTGATTTTCTTCGAACATGCATAAGCCAAGCTCAGTTTGAATGCTTCCATTCTAGAAACTGGGGAACAAGTTTCTTCAAAATATATTCCTTCAACCTGAGCATATCCCTTGCTTTATTCCCGATTACCTGTCCATCCTCGTTCAACTTGTTTATGAATACCCATTTTGTGCCAATCACGTTCTTATTCTTAGGCCTTGGAACGAGTTCCCATGTTTCATTCTAATCTATCTGATCCAATTATTCTTCCATAGCTCCGATCCAGTGTTCATCAATGTTGGATTCTTCAAAATTGTTGGGTTCAATTGTGGACAATAATGCTAGATGTCTTTGTTCTGGTGAGCACAATTTTCTTCTAGTTTCAACTCCTTCATCTTTATTCCCAATGATATGTTTTGGTAGATGTTTTTTCTTCACTCGCCAACTAGGAATTTTGGGAGATATCTGAAGATTATGATGGTCATCTTCCTCTTCCTCTACTTCTAGCTTCTCTTCTCCTTATTCCACTTCCGATTCTTCTTTCAAATCCTCTTCTCATTCTTGCTCTACTGAGGCTTTGATTTATTCTTTGGGATTTTTTACACTTGTCTCATCAATCTGTACATTGATGCTTTCCACTATTCTATTGAGTCTCAGATTGAAACATTTGTAATCCTTTCTCTTGCTTGAGTACCTTACAAATATTCCTTTGTCAACTCGAGAGTCAAATTTTCCAATCCTATTGTCTTCTCTTTTAATATATCACTTTATTTCAAATACTCTAAAATGGTTCACATTTGTCGGTCTTCCTTTCCATAGCAGATAAGGAGTCTTATCACTATTACTTTTGAGCATTCTTCTATCTAGAACTACTATATGTACTACATGTGCCCAAAATATGTCACTCAACTTGGAATCTTTCAACATGGTTCTGGCCATTTCTTGTACTGTCGTGTTATTTCTTTCAGCGACTCTGTTTTGTTGAGCTGTCCTGGTTGTTGAGAATTACCTTTTTATTCCATGTTTTCCACAAAAATCCATGAATTATTTCGATGTAAACTCTCCACCATTGTCCGATCTCAAACATTTTATTTTCAAGCCTGTCTCTGTTTCAACCATCTCTTTGTATATCTTGAAGTGTTCAAATGCCTCTGACTACTTCTTGAGAAATAAGATTGCAGTATTTCTTGTGTAGTCATCAATCAATAATATGAAGTATTGTTCACCATTTAATCACCTTGTTCTCACTGGTACACCTAGATTGGTATGTACAATTTCCAATGGTTTTTTCGTTGAGTACTCCTTTGATTTGAACTTGGTCCTGGTCTATTTTCCCTGAAGAAAATGATTACATGGAGTATTTGTTGGCTTTGAAATTTCAGGCATTTATTTTATTGTTTCCTTTGTACTGATTTTGACAATATTGTCAAAGTTCACATGACCCATTCTTCTGTACCAGAGCCAACTTTCATTTTCCTTCCCTAATAAACAACTATATTTTCTAATTTCATTCAAAACATACATGTTGTTTAGAGTCCTTATCTTTGTCGCCACTAGATTTCTTAATCCTTCTTTCCTAATTTTGCATTTCTCTTAGCCAAATTGAAGTGTGTATCCTTGATCACACATTTGAATTACACTTAGCAGATTGTGTTTCACATCTTTGACCAATATTTTTTTTCTTCCATGACATATTTTCTTCCAAGATTAACTGTTCCTCTACCTATAATTTTATTTGAATGATAATTGCCAAATGAAACTGATCCATCTCTTTATTTCTTCAGAGTTAGAAACTTGTTCTTGTCACCTATCATATGCTTCGAACAACCACTGTCAACATACCAAACACTTTTCCTGTGTTTGGATTGTAGAGAAAGCGAGCATTGATTCTATTTTCTTTTCCATATCTCTCATGGTTTCAATATCTCATTGTTAATGTTCTTCTTTGATTCCTTGGGTGGAATAGTCAATGTACAATTATTCACTATGTGTCCAAAATTGTTACATTTGTAGCATTCTACTTCATTGCTCAATCAACCAAAACTGCTTTGGTTTCTGCAATATGCTTCATAATATTTTATGGGGTAACTTTTATTTAAGTACCCTGCATAGTTGTTTCAGTTCTTGGCATAGGCTCTGGAGTTTACAACTTTATGTCCAAAATTAGCACAATTAAAACAATGACCATAAAATAATATTTGATACCTGTGAGTGGATGATCTTCTTTGCGATGCACTTCTTCTGAATTCGTCTTCTTGAGTCTTCTTTATTTTTGGAATGTTCTTCTTTGGGGACTTTCATTCTTCCTTCTTGACAAAATCTATGACAATCTCTACATAGATTATTTTTTCTGCTTCCTGTTTTGCTGTCTTAGAGCTTGATCCTTTCTCATTCTATACTTCATTGTCTTCATCACTATCATTATTATTATGAGGACATTTAGAAGAAAAAAGTGTTGGCATGTTTTACAGGCAGCGTACTCTTATCATTGATGGCAAGTATAGCAACGACGATGGCTTAAGTATAGAAAGAATGTTCCAGGCGGGCACCAGAAGTATTTTGGTAAGATGCAACAGAGCAAGCTCGATAAGATCAGAAGAGATAGTGCAGAGTATGCGTGTTTGTCATTGATGGAAAAGATCACGACCAACAGCGCATGGATAATGGCATGGCAATGGAAAGTTCAACAAGTGATCATTGGATCCCATTCAGAAACGTAAACTCCAGGAGTCAAGGAAGCAACTCATGACAAAAAATCGCGAAATGTGAAACCATGACTTAATCTCCATTTCAGAGTTTTGGATACCGGGAGTTGGAGGTGTCAAGGAAACTCATGACAAGAATGATGAAATCGCGAAATACGAAACCACGAAGTTTCATAGTTTTGGATATCGAGAGTTGGAGGAGTCAAGGAAGCAACGCACGATAGGAACTCGCGATATGCGAAATCACGAAAAGATCTGGACCGCCGAATCATCAAGATTGTGGATTGTTGATCTGACTCCATTTCAGAGTTTCAGATACTGGGAGTTGGAGGAGTCAAGAGTCGAGACTCTTCATCACAGGAGTCCCGAAGTTGCGAAATGCGAAACGCCAAAATCCTGAAACAAACACATAAACAAAGACTCCATTTCAGAGTTTTGCAGATCGAGAAATCAAAGATCAAAGGAACATGGTTCCCTAACCTCTCGAACTCGCGATATGTGAAATCAAAAAATAATACTAGTCGTTGGATCAAGTAAAAATCTGGGCCGTCAGACCCAGGAGGTGAATGTGGCAGACCATATCAGCAAGGATAGGTGGTAGCCTACGTCAGAAAGGACACGTGGCACAATCATATAAGGACAAGTGTCAAGTTGATTTGGCATTTCAGGAACTTGGAAATCACAATTCTGAGTGACACATGGCAGACACACAGATCATGACATGTCATTGAGTGACTTCATTCTAGGAATTTAGTTTCGGGAGTTTTAGCATCAACTCTCCCCCAAAGTCCCGTTCTGAGGCGGAGGATAGCCGTCCGATCACCATGGATCGTGGACCATTGATCTGAATATAGAAGCGCTCAAATGATTAGCGAGTGGTCATAGGATATGGTCACATCGTCAAGAGTTGGAGGAAGGTGCTAACAAGGTAATATCCTTTTCGACGATTGTAACATGAAGAGTCGAGACTCTTCACCACAGGAATGTCGAAATGCCGAAATACGAAATCACGAAAGCACTTTATGGATAAACGCTTGGTCACAACTGTGGGCATTTGAAGGAAGGAGCTTGCAAGTTGCAAGGCTCCATTTCGTGATCAGGAGTTGGAAGAGTCAGAGTGACTCGCAACAAATTCGCGAAACGCGAAATTGCGAAATGCAGTTTCGAATAGGGTTGTGGTCACAGCTAGTGGTCACATCTGCGGAAGATGGAGGAAGGAGCTAGTGTAACCAAACTCCATTTCATATATTGTGACTTGGAGAGTCGATATGCCTCATTCCCAGATCCATGAAACACGAGTCACAAAATCACCTTCTGAACAGGCATGTGGTCACCGCCTGAGGCCACATGTGAAAGGAAAGGTGAAAGGTGCCAAAGGAACAAGGCTCAATACGTTCACAGTGTAACTGCTAGAAACGACTGATGGTTTCTGCCAGAGGACTCGAAGAGACTTCAGGGTGATTGCCAAAGAAGATGAAGAGTCTCGAGGCATCTTCCAGTGGAATGAACACTGTTCATAGAGGCTATTGGCAGATGTAAGACCGTTGGAGCCTGGAACTGCAACAAAGGGAATGAGCTTGACTGTGACAGAGAATATGAAGAGTCTTGACTACTGGAGAGGCTAAGGAATCTCGACATAACACCCAATGATGATGGACACATGGGTTTAACCGCTAGAGAAGCTGAAGAGTTGCAATGATGATCAGGCAGAGCACTAGACATGGGGAGAGCATGCAGAAGCATTGTGAATAGAGGAGAGCATGCATAAGCATTGTGCTCTGTAAAGAGTTTAAAATAAGCATAATTGTTTAAGCAGGGTAACAACTGATTCACCCTCCCTCTCAGTTGTCCAACAATTGGTATCAGAGCCATCCCCTTTTATCTAAGGGTAGATCCTAGATCTTAAACATGTCAAGCCATGAATGAAATTCAACCAATAAGGCCCCTATGTTCAATGGAACAAACTTAGCCTTCTAGAAGGTTAGAATGAGAACATACCTAATGGCCTTAGGTGCTGATGTTTGGGATATAGTAGAGACTGGATACATAAAGCCTGTTGTGCTAGATTCCAAGTATGATAAGTTAGAATTTATCTTTAATGCTAAGGGAATGAATGCTATCTTGAATGGACTTGAAGAAGCTGAGTTTGTAAAGGTGATGCATCTTCAAGCTGCCAAAGAAATGTGGGACAAACTCATTAGCAATTATGAAGGTAATGAGAAGGTAAAAGATGCCAAGATTCAAACCTCCAGGGTACATTTTGAAAAGCTACAGATAAAAGAAGATGAAACCATTGGGAAGTATTTTCTGAGAGTTGAAGAACTAGTAAATGCAATGAAAGCACTTGGTGAAAAAATTGAGGAACCC
>SNQJ01S0050500.1:35353-56859 GCA_010110895.2 Picea sitchensis
ATGCTGAATGTTCTATTGCTTACTTCCCTGCATTATTGTGATTGTCATTGAGTGCTCTGTAAAGATTTTAAAATAAGCATAATTGTTTAAGGACGATAACAACTGATTCACCCCCTCCTCTTAGTTGTCCAACAAAAGGACCAATACCACCACAATTAAAACATTTCAATGGAATCATACCTTTATACTTTCCAATTCCTTTCTTTAATTTCCTTACGAAGTTAGCCATCTCTTCATCTTCGTCTAGATCATAACTACAACTTGGTTTTGAATTTTTCTTGTTCTTCTTCTTTGTCATCTTGGCTTCCTTGAAAACTGTTCCTTTGTGACTTGGTTCTCTTGTTTTTGTTCTCATTTCATAGGCTGTAAATGTTCCATGTAGCTCATCCATTCTCAATGTACCAATATCTACTCTTTCATCTAGGGATGATATTTTAGGATCAAATCTCATAGGAAGAGACCTTAATACCTTTTGAACAACCATTGATTCATAAGATTCTACTCCTAATCCCTTAATAGTGTTAACTATTTCGTCAACTCACATAAGGTAGGATGCAATGTCTTCATCTTCCTTCATCTTCAATTATTCAAACTTAGCTCTGAAGATTTGAAGCTTAGCTTCCTTAACTTTTGCATCTCCTTCATAAATATTTTGGAGTTTATCCCAAATATCCTTTGCAATGTCAAAATGCATAACCTTGACAAATACTGAATCAACTAGACTGCTCAGAATAGTACCTTTATCCTTTGAGTTGTTTTCGTTGAGTTTATTTCCATCTTTGTCGGTTGGGGGAGTGGCTGGTGTTGTATACCCATCTACTATTGATTGTCAAACACCAAATCTCTGTGCATGTAAAAGGGTTTTCATCATTTTATTCCAGAAGGTATAGTTATGACCGTCAAACATTGGTGCTCCAATATTATCATTTTCCATGATCTCCTTCCAGTGTTTAGACTGCTTCCTGAAGTACCTACTATGATACCAATTGTTGGAATACTGAGAGGGGGGGGTGAATCATTATGAGCACAATTAATAATTTTAATCACAATATAAAATATCCAATAAATATCATGAACATTCAATATATCATCAACACCATAATTCAATGCATAGACATCACATAAAGACATTACATCATAATTTTACGTGGAAACCCAATGCGGGAAAAAACCAAAAAATGTTTTTATTATTTATCAATGAATACATTCATTGGAAGCACCAAGTTCCTATTTCTCTAGCTACAAATAGAAGGAGGCTCCAACACCCTATTTATCGACTGCAACTTGAAGGAATCTCCGACTCCCTAATTTACCGGCTCCAACCATAAGGAGGCTACAACCCCATTTTATTTCCATGTCCAACTGCCCTGAAATATAAATGTAGACCAATCTGTCACTACGTCCGTCGTTGTAACTGATAACCTATTGTTGTTGTTGTTTTTGATACCTTTGTCGTTGTTACTGATTTCGATATCTCATCAAGACTGCAACCACACTTACCTCATACCAAGATCCACAAGTGAGTTTTCTAAAACAAATGCTTATGAATCACTAAGACATATCTGTTCCTGATTTCTTCAGAATATACACCCTAACATACACATGAAGACATATATGTTCATGATTTCTTCAGAATACACACCCTAACATACACATGAAGACATACCTTCAACCTGTAGCTAACCTGAGTTTTAGATCTCTCATATTCAACAAATTTTCTTCATAGGTCCACGATCCTTACTCTATCTTCTCATAGATGTCTGCGCTTTTCCCCACTGTAGCTCGCAGATGTTTGTGCTTTTCCTTCTGAAACCAACAACTTTACTCAAATAACCTGGATCTCTAACTTTTTCTCTATACGCTCGGCTCCTGCAAACTTATTTCATCATTAGACTTCGCTGAATCCAATCTTATTAGCTTTAAATATGCTAATTAGTATTCACATAAGTGATATTCAATTGACTCTTCTCTGTGTTTTAATGATGATCCCATGATGACATGAAAATGACATGAAACTTATTAACTTATGTTTACAATTACTTTAACATGAAACTTATTAACTTATGTTTACAATTACTTTAACATGAAACTGACATGCAACTTGTTAACTTTTGTTTACAACTACTCTACTTTGACATGCAACTTGTTAACTTCCTTTTCAAGAGTCGACATCAATGAAAACCAATATTTCAACAATTCAATGAAAACCAATCTTTCAACAATCCCCCCCTTTGGCATTGATGGAAAAACTTCGAGACAACACTTCACATGCTCATGCTAGATCCCCTGTCTTCATGCCTCTTCTCTTAGTTTCCATGCCTCTTTTTTTCTCTCCCCCTTTGACATCAATGACAAAGGGTGACTTCTCCTTGGGGTTTCCCCCCCTATCTATAAGCCTCTGATCTCTACTGATGTTTCTCTTCATGGTGCTTCCTCGTGTAAATATTTGATAAAAAGTATTCAAAAAAAAATCAAGTCTTTCATGATTACTGCTGCTCTCCCCTATCTTACTGTTCCAACTTCCATGTAGATCATTGTGGGGATGAAACTACTCCTAGTTTATTTCGAAAATACTCAAAATTCTCCCTTCGAAGAGGTTTGGTGAAGATATATGCAGTCTGTTATTTTGTCCCAACATACACTAACTTGATTTTCTTCTCTATAACTTGTTCCCATAGAAAGTGAAACTTGATCAGAATGTGTTTTATCTTGGAATGCATCACTGGATTCTTAGAGATACTTATAGCACTGGTATTATAACAAAATATCAGAATAGGCTCATCATATTCCACCTATGTGTCCTACAAAGTTTGCTTCATCCAGAGAACCTGTGTACAACATGTTGTTGATGCAATATACTCTGCTTTTGTTGTGGACAATGATACTGAAGACTGTTTCTTTCTCTACTAGGATACCATGAGATCACCCAAGTAGAAGATTGTTCCACTTGTACTTCTTCTATCATCAACACTTCCTGCCCAATTCACATATGTGTATGCAACTAGAGATAAATCATTCCCTTTTGGATACCATAAACCATAGTCTTCATGCATGAAGTCAAGACACTGATACCTAGTTGCAATTTTACCTCATGCCCAGAAGATACTTGGTTTTCTTATATTAACATAGTTTATCTTTTTTTAATCCAAAAATTATAAAACACTAATCATAGCATACATAATATGTATTTTGATTATAAAATATTTGGATAAAAATTGAAAATATAACATTAATATCATAAGTAATATATTTGAAAAATGGGCATGAGTAAGTTGGTGATCTGAAATCCACTGACTTGATTTGCAAAATTATAAGTGTGAATTATCTTGTAGTATTCCAGATATAAAATGGTATGCAGAACAAAAATATTTTATCATATAAATGGTAGAGCAACAATGATATAACCAGAACAATACCAGAATAATACTAGAATAACACTAGAAATAACACCTTGATTAATGATAGCAATGTTCATTGTCCTCTTCGAGGGGGAAACCTCCAACAAAGCAGAGCTCTATTACCATAATCTCCAAGACAAGATTTCTCACACCCTCTACTCCTATTTATACTAAATCTATCTATCCAAAAGAACAATCTAGAGAAAGGTCCTTCTAGAAAAGGAATATTCTATTAGTTCTTCTTACATTTGACTTATTCTTCTTTATTGCTAGGCCTTATTAATATTGGCCTTTATTACATGGAATTATATTATTCTACCTACATGAGGGGTTAGGGAGGTTAGGTCCCTAACATTCCCTCCCCCTTGAAGAACATCCTTCTCCTCAAGGCTTAAGATGAGGAAATTGTTGTAGAATGGTGGCCAACTCCTAGGTGGCATATTCTGGAGTTGTATATTTCCATTGGACTAACACTTACTTGATGGTGAACTGACGTAGAGAACGCTCTTGTTGGGATAATAATGCTTGTGGTTGCAACCATATGGAACCTTCTTCATCCAACCCAGGGAGACTAGTTTGAGTTTGGAACTTAGTTCCAATCACCTTCTTTAAGCAAGAAACATGAAAAACAGGATGGAGCTTCGACTGACTGGGTAGAGATAAATGATAGGCCACCAATCCTACATGCTTGAGCACTGTATAAGGACCATAAAATTTGAGCGTAATTTTCTGAAAATGTTCATCTTTGAGTGAAGTGTTCTTATAAGGTTGTTGTCGAAGAAACACCTGGTCCCCTTCAACAAAATGGTATTCAGAATGACCTTGATCTGCTTGTTGCTTCATGCGATTTTGAGCCATGAACAAATTTTCTTTGAGGGCATGAAGAATATCCTCTCAAACTGTAAGATTTTTTTTCAACTTCCTGAACCTTCCAGACCCCTAGAAAATATGAGAGAACCGATGGGGGATTTTGGCCATAGATTGCTTCAAAAGGAGTCATGCGAGTAGTTGTATGGTAAAATGTGTTGTACCACCATTCAACTAGGAGTAACCATTGAGCCCATTGATTTTTCCTCTTAGATGCAAAACACCTCAAATATGTTTCCAAAAACTTGTTGAGAACTTCATTCTGACCATCCATTTGGGGGTGATAAGCAGTGCTGAGATGCAATTGGGTGCCCTGTAGCTTGAACAATTCTTGAAAAAATTTGTTGGTGAAAGTGGGGTCTCTATCAGAGACAATAGAATTAGGCATGCGATGAAGCTTGAAGATATTATCCATGAATATTTGAACCATTATGGAGGCTATGAATGGGTGTTGAAGAGCAAAAAAATGAGCATATTTTGAGAGACGATATACGACCACCATGATGAATGACTTATTTCTCAATTTAGGTAAGCGCACAATGGAATCCATAGAAATATATCGCCAAATAGAAGGGGGAATCAGAAGCGGTTGGAGTGTTCCCGAAGATTTGACAGTTTCTCTCTTGTTGTGTTGATAGACCTCACATTCAGCCACAAAAGTCCAGCCGTCCTATTTCATACCATCCCAAAAAAAGGAATGTTTGACCCGTTGATAGGTTTTGGTAAACCCTGAATTCCCGGGTGTGTGTGAGGCATGAAGTTTAGAAAGCACTGTGGATTTAAGTTGTGATTTCTTGCATAAATACAAACGGACTTTGTAGAGAAGCTCTTCATTGTGCCAAGAGTACCTTGGAGAAATTGAAGAATTGTGTTGCAATTGGTGGAGCATGCTAGAAATTTTGGGGTCTTACAACCATTCTTGACAAACAACTTGGAGCCAATTTGTTACAGTGAAGGAGAGGGAGAAAAGGGACCTGTCTGTTGGTAGCCAATTCACATTTTTCCACTGTCTTATAAGATGCCTACACCAGTGTTTTGCAAACATTAATTTTTCGTCACAATTCTCAAATAAACGACACTTTTATTCTTTGCGCCATTTGCACACTTACCTTCGTTTTTGTTTTCACGACTGTAAGCATGAAAACTTGGTCTTTCGAAGTCGTATTGAAATCATTATTGAATTGTCGTTATCCTTCTTGTCGATATGCCCATTGCGTTTACATTTTACTTATCATTATGCAGTTGGCGAAACTTTTTGATCTGTACTCATTGGACATTCTTTGATTGATTATGTAATTTCGTTTCATGAGTAATTGAGGTTGTGATGCATTGGTAATTGGATTTATATGTTCTTTGATTTGATCTACTTGACCATTGGTTTCATAAAAATGCATAGGTGTTATGGTTAAACCCTTGATATATATCATTTAATATGACACCTAGTTCATGTGATCAAACGCATTGGCACATTGGTTAAACTCTTGGTATGAATTGTTCTATAAAACACATTGGCGCATTGGTCCAATACTTGGTATTGGTTTCGATTTGTATGTTTGGTTTTAAAACTATGGCATAATGTTTGATTGCGCGCATGGTTTATCCACTCACCAAAGGTTTCAATTGATTGATTGAAATGGCATAGTTATAACACATGTGCGTTGTGATTTGTATAGTTGAAAGCATTGGCGGTTGTACCTTGGTAATGACTATTTTGCATGGCCAACAAATAGCTCCACCACCTTCACACGATGTCATTAATGTTTCTCCTATCCCTGTTTCACCTCTGTTAGCTCGGGTAATCCTTAGAGCGTTCTGCTCCTGTGTATGCTGCATTCAAACCCTGGCTCGTTCACCGTGTGCTCGTCCCCATGGCACCGGTGGTGTGAATTGAGCCAAACGGTAGTCAAGCCTTGCTACTGTTCGAAAATGCCTGGAAAGACTTAGAGGATAGCGGTTGGATCACCTTTATACAATGGCTTGAGGGTTTTAATCTATTTGTTGCACAATAGTTCGCCCTAACTTTTGATGGTTGTAGGGCCAAGGTAGGTGACATTCAACTTGAAATCAATGAAGAGTTCATTAGCTCTGCCACTGGGTTAGCAGCCACAAACCAGCGATGGTTCAAAAACTCTAAAGTTGAGGAGGTGCCATGGACACTACTGTTTGTCTCACGAAAGGTGACATCCTGTGACAGAGGTATGCCCATTTCCACGCTTAAACCAAGATGACATGATCTTTTGATGGTGGTCAAACAATTCATGACCTGTGAGGGTCGATATGGACTGGTTTTTCTTTACCACCTTCGACTGTTAATGAATTTTATGGGGTATCCATTGAATATGCCTCTTTACTTCCAGTGTAGCCTTTATAAAATGTCAAAAAGGTTTAAACGAGAAAAGGTCGATAGTAGCCTGTTCCACCATGGCCTAATCAGACTCATCGTTGTTCATCACTTAAATCTCCATGGTGATAGTTGGAAAGATTTTATTTCTCGGAATGGTTTTGCTGATGCAGAGCCCGTCCAAGTTGACAAGCCTGTGGTTAGTGAAACCAAGGTCGAGCCACCCGTGCCCTTCCATGTCCTACTTCCCTCTCCTAAAAATTTGGTCGACCCTAATATCGACCTACCCGATGTTATAACTGAGAAGGATGAGGCTATAAAAAATCCTGTAAGCAAAAAGGTCAAGGGAAACCCTATTGTTGATGGAAAAGGTAAAAAGAATGCTCGGCTTATCTCGAGACTGGATAGGAATAAGCCTAAACCTAGTGTTGAGAAGAAGCCCATAGTCCTTAGTGAAGGCTCGGACTTTGATATCAAACGCTTCCTAGCTAGTGAGTATCCTTACTTCCAAGGTCTGTGCTTCGAGCCACCCTATGACTTTGTTTCTAATCTACCCCCTTGCCTAAGGAACAATCCTAGCTACCCTGGGATCAAGCTACCCAACGAAGCCCTAGACAATGTAACCAAACCCTCACCTGCATTTTCGAATCCCGGATAGTCGTCATGTGACCGATGTAATGTGTGGTTGGAACGATACTATACAGACGTTCCCTTACTTCAATTGAAAATCAAATCGCTGGAGAACCAAGTTGCAGTATTGACAAGCCAAAGGGACAAGCTTCAAGCAAATGATAGGAAGCATAAAACCATTGGTTCCATCGTTTTTAGGAATGTCGAATCGGCTACAGCCGTCGTTAATTCCAAAATGTCATGATCAAGTTGTTTGCTCGTCATCCAGGTATGAATTTAGGTATCAATTTCGTTTTGTGAATTGCTAGGATTAATATAATGATTTGAGTTTGGTTTTCAAATAGCTCCATTCATCATTCGAAATGACTCTGTAATAGCCGGTTATGTTGTGGATCCTGTACATTGTTTTAATTTTGCTAAATAAAGTTATGATTCGGTTGAATGATTTGGTCGTGCCCAGTTTAGCAATTGATTGGTTTTCATTTGTTTTGATTCGTTTGACTGTTGGTGTGAGTTAATGAAATCAATGGTTTTCTTTCGCTTGGATTTTGTTTGTATCTGACCTGTACAAGAGGTTTTTATGCTAAAATTAGAGCACGATCATGATTTGATTTGGTATGATTTCGTTATGGTTAGATTATATCGGCTCTGATTTAGTTTGTATGCTGTGATTTTGGAACGACTTCGTGAGTTTGAATTGATGTGATGTAATCTTCTAAATCAGGAATACAACTCTGTTTGACTCCGATTTGGAAAGAATGACTCTGTTTTGTATGGAAATGATATTCTCATTTAGCCTGTGCTAAAGATCTTTGCACCTGAATCATGGGATTGTTTTGATTCACAACAACTATGTCAAATTCCAACTGTTCAATTCGCTCTTGTTTTGATTGGATTACTGTGTATCTTCAGTTAGTACGATCGTTTTTATGAGTTGGATTCGTATAAAAAATAGACTGTATACTGCTCTGTTTGATTTTAATTTTTAAAACGAGTTGGTTGAACCCAGATCGACATATGTTATCTCTGTCGAATTCGGTTAATAGTTCGTTTTGAAATAAATTCGACTAATAATTTCATTGAATGTTAATCGAATTTGTCTGCCCCAATTAGCAATAATAAACGATGAACGATTCCCATAGATCCTGTTATGATTTCATTTGAGTTAATTTACACACCAGTTTTGATTTGATTCGCTAAATGACATAGATCGTTGGTTTATGCTAATATAGTTATATCAATTTGAAAATGATCTTGCTGTTTTCGTATGGATTCGATCATGTTTCCTATTGATGAGGCAACATAAACGATTGCCTATGATTTGTTTAACTGTATTGATTTCAATTTGATATAAAACGATTTCATTACTGTTCGATACGATTTTGTATACCTGAATTGGTAACGAATTAAACAGAGTATAGCTATCTAGTTTATCGTTTGATTTAGTTTGTTCAAATTGCATACAAGTGTCGATTTGAATAAGGCTTTTAGCAATCAAATATATTTTGATAGTTTGAATGTATTTTCAAAGATTTGAATTGATTTTAATGCTGATTCTGTGTCTGATTTAGACCAGCTACATAATCGGAAGATTCTGTAGCTAGTCTATAGAATTAGATTTTTATCATTTTTATCAACAAGATACCCTCCTAACTTGTCCATTTTTGACCCCTTTCAGGTACATCCGAATTGCATTGGGCATGCTGGAAAGTTTAGGAGATATTTGTGTGATTTAGTTTTTATTTTAGGTTCCTAGTTTAGTCAGACTTGGGATATTTTCCCAGATTTATGTAAATAGTTTTGATAACTTCCACAGGGATGTTTTACCCTGTGGGAGGTCTTTAAATACTTATTATTTTGTGTAATAAGGAGCATCCTCACTTGTGGGAGAACCAGGCTATGGATTTCTAATATGAACTGAGACAAGAGTTGATGTTATTGCTACAGCTTTCGCTTTCAATATATCAAGTTTTTGTTTCAAGTTTATGCATGTCGTTTGCAGTTGATTATAGACTACTTTAGCTATCATAATCTATTGCAGGATGATATGATTTGATTAATGTGCTATCCATATCTGATTTCTTTCTTTATTTAAAAATACAACAATTACTTTGTTTCAGTTAATGAATCACATATTTCTCTTCTTTGTTAATTGAATCATTTCGTATAGATCTTTGCATACGGGTTTATCTAACTGTGAAGATTTATAAATCATAAGATTGTTGTAATTTTTATGTCTTGTTTGTCCTGTAATCATATTTGAAGAGCACTGCAGCTTATTGTTTATGACAAGCTTCTGGATAATTCGGGGCGGGTTTCCTCCCTCCGATCAACTAAGACAATCATTACATACAGGACAAACCTGGAGCGTTTCTCCAGGTCAGTTTGTTATTTATTTGTTTGGTTAATTTTTTAAGTATAATATTAGTAGTTTAGTTAGATATATGTTTAGTTAGATTTGTAGTTAGAATTAGTATATTAGTTGTTTAGTTTAGTTAGTTTTTGTTTTATTTATGTTCATAAAATTATAAAATCAACAACAAAAAATATCTCTCTCTGTCTTAGGGCAGAATGGAAATGAGTTTTTCAGGTTTTCATTCAAATTTGTAAATTGTAGATATTATACATTTTGTGAATAAGTTTTATTTCCGTTAGTAGTTAGATATTTAATTAGTTAGAGTTAGTATAGTATTAGATAGTAGTTTATATATATATAGAATAGTTAGATTAGTTTATTAGTTTATTTTATTTCGTAATAGTTAGATTAGTTTAGTTTGTTTTAATAGTTGTTTTTAGTTAGATTAGTTAATTTAGAATAGTTTTCTTTTTGTTTCCTTAGGGCTTAGATCGGCTAACGGAGCTGCTAAACCCGTCAGGGTGGTTCATCCCAAACAACTTGGGTTATTAGACAACCCCGGACCGGTTCCACTCTCCCAGTGGACAGACGGTCATTTTCGCCCGTCAACACCGTCTTCATCATATTTCTGGGAAAGAGCATCGACCATTACATTTTCCTTTCCCTTCTTGTAAACGATCTCATAATCATAGCCAAATAGCTTGGTCACCCATTTTTGTTGCATCGGGGATCAAATTCATTGTTACAGGAAATATTTGAGACTTTGATGATCAATTTTGATTTGGAATCGTTGACCCAATAAATAAGGATGCTAGAGATCCACAACATGAAGAATAGCTAACATTTCCTTTTCATAAATGTATTGGTCCAAAAGTCTCTCTGAAAGTTGTTTTCTAGTGAAGGCCAAAGGCCTGCCATCTTGCATGAGGACAACTCCAATTCCTTTCCTGGAAGCATCACATTCCAATACAAATGTCTTTGTGAAGTCTGGAAGTGCTATGACATGGGTCATGCACATAGCATCTTTCAAGGCTTGGAAGGCATGATCTGCAACTGAAGTCCAAGTGAAATCATTCTTTTAAAGAGAGAAGTGAGAGGAGCTACACTTTTTCCATAATTCTGAAAAAACTTCCTATAATAACCCGTTAAACCCAGAAAACCACGCAATATTTTAATAGTTTTAGGGAGAGGCCAATCTTGGACATATTCAATTTTATTTTTATCCACTTGGACACCATCCTTGCCAATAAAATGGCCTAGGTATTCCACTTCTGAAGCACCAAAGACACATTTAGATTGTTTGAGGAAAATTTGGTGCTTAGAGAGTAGATGGAGAACTTGATTCACATGGGAGAGAAGGGATGACCAATTTTTACTATAGATGAGAATATCATCAAGGAAAACTAAGACAAGATGATGAAGAAAAGGATGGAAGACATGATTCATAAGACTTTGGAAAGTGGAAGGAGCATTACACAATCCAAAGGGAATTACCAAGAATTCATAATGACCCTCATGAGTGTGAAATGAAGTCTTGGGAATGTCTTCTTATTTCATACTGATATGGTGGTAGACAGAATATAGATCCAGTTTGGTGAAGTACTGAGCACCACTCAATTCATACAAGAGGTCATCAATGACATGAATGGGGAAATTGTCTTTTATTATGAGTTTGTTGAGGGCATGGAAATCAAGACAGATGCGCCAAGTACCTTCTTTCTTGAGTACCATGACCTTGGGGGATAGGGGCTAGTATTGGTATGAATAACACCTGCTTCTAGCAATTCATGAACAATTTTCTCAATTTCATTCTCCTGGGAAAAGGCATGACAATAAGGTCGAACATTGGGAGGAATATTTTTGGGATGAGAGGGATGGAATGACCATGGACTCTGCGGGAAGGGGCAAGTTCTTTGGGAGTGGTAAAAACAACTTGGTGGTGGGAGAGGATGTTAGGATATTTAGTGACCATGGACTCATGTATAGTGCCTCTGGAGTGGTAAACAACTTTGGTGGTGGAGAGGACGTTAGATATTTAGACACTTAGGGAGTTAGTTAAGATCTACTTCATATAATATGCGTCGCTAGGTAAAAGTGTTTCTTTAGTATGCATTATATGCATTTGTAGTTAGGAACTGGACGGTCACGCATGTTCCCATTGATAGAGGATCCTCGACGTCCATTTCCTCGACCTGCAACGTTATTGATCTATGGCTTATCACTCGATTGGTTCATGATCTCATTTAAAGAGCATGGAGGGTCATTTGTCATGATCACATTTCGTGAGAAACTCTATTGTAAAAATCTCTGTAATCTTTTGCATTAATAAACCGCCTGGCGAAGCCGCTTGGTCATCGCGGATGTTTCCCCGTGAAGCTTCACCACGTGGAAAACATCAAAGATCTTTGATCTGGTTATGTGAGTGGGTTACCTAAGGTGTGTTCGCCCTCCTGCTGGAATAATTCGCGGTTAACATGTATCGGAGTCTCATTGAAGACCCGCCCGGCGGTAGATCGAGATTGTGTAGCCGAGTTGCCTCATCTCCATTTTTCTGGCATTTCTGTACATTTCTGCGCTGAAAGGAATGTTCCATTGCATCCAAAGCACTCACTTCAGAACACTTTTCGCTTCACCAAAAGGTTTCCGCTTGCCCAAGATAATGGCCATTACGTACCAGATCCGAGGTATAAAGTCTGAATACGCATTTTTTGCAAAGTTTTGATTTTATTTCGGTTTGTATTTTTTTTTTTTTATTATTTTTTTATTTTCATATTCTCTTTTCCCCATGACTTTTGCGATCTCGGCAAATCAGAAAACGATAGGAAAAGGTGCATCTCCTGCAAGCTAACCGAGATTCAACCCTTGTTGTCATCGAGAAGCCAAATTCTTTTCTTGTGCAGAGTTTTTATGAGCACACTGTCCAAGGTCACTTCCACAACAACAACAACAACAACAACAACACCCCCAACTCTCCTTCCTCAACATTAAGCAATATGTTTTGCTAGATCACTTGGTTAAAACTTGCCTTTATTAAGTAAGAGGTCTTGAGTTCAAGTCTCTTTGTTACTTTTTTGAAAAAAAGTTCATGCTAAAAATTGTAAAGCATTTACCTCAAGTATAAAAAAGTGAATCACTATAAGTAGCTTTATATATTTAGAGTTATTTTGTATGCAATTTTTCTGTTATAAGGTAACCATTGGTAAAAGTGATCCCCACTTCTTTATATAAAAGTAGGTCACTTTACAAAGTAGCTTACACCATCACTTTGTTATTTGCTACCGCTTTTATGCCTTTTGCAAGCATAACTCCCTCACATCGAAGTCCGCTGTCACAAGTTTTAAACCGCTAATAACCTTTCTAGATCTTTCCATCCAGACTATTAGTTTCAGGTTTCAAATCTGCATTATCTGCCATATTTAATATGGCTTCTACAAGCATCATGTTTAACACAATGACAACTACTTCCACTGGAGATCCCATATGTAGAAGATTTATTAAGAAGTAAAGGCTCCCGATCGGATTACCAAGTGGGAACAGAAGAAGCCCCCACCGGATGATAAGAAAGCCAAATGGAATAATAGGAATGACGGCTAACGTGGATTCAATTGGAATGTCCATCTCTCCCCATCTAAGGTACCATCTCCAAGGAGCTGATGACCCCGAAGAAGCCTTTTTCTGGGACAAGATTAATCACAGGTTTGGTAAACTCAATATTATTCGGCACACCGTGCTTAGAAAATCAACACTAATTCTCCTTGAATCCAAGTGTTTTTCTTGCCTTGAGACTATCTATCTAAGTTTAAAAACACCTCGACTTTCTATGTATTAGAATGCAACATAAAAATGAAGGAACCGTTGCATATTTCTCTTATTCTTTCTAAGCTAGGTAGAAGTGCATAATTGTTTTTGTATCTACCCTTTATGCCATGAAAGAGGCTCTAGGGGAAGCTTATGTAGAACCCACTTTGAGTCCTTTTGTACCTTCTTGATTAGAGAGGAAGATAAGCTTCTACAACTTGAGTGATCAACACTGCCATACTTCAAACAAAGCCTTAGTTGCCCAAAGAAAGATAAACCCAAGTATCCCAAGAAAATCCTCGCTACAACAAATAAACAACCTAAGGGTCCCAAACCCCGATAGCTTCAGCTCCTAATGGTGACAAAGGATCAAAATATAAAAAGAATACTAACAAACATTGCAACTTTTGTAATAAAGCATGGTCATGATGAGTCCAGATGTTTCAAGAAGATGGCGCCTTAGAAGCAACGATGAAGAAAAAAAAGCATTAGTATTGATTCTTCTTCTCATGGATATGAACTTTCTCGGCTCGGTTTCTTCCTTCATCACACCTTCACTAATACTTTTGATGAGTGGCTTATTGATTCGTGAGCATCTTATCATATGGTTGCTGATAAATTTATATTTTCTTCTCTAAATGAAAATGAATGTAACACCAAGAAAATATTTGTTGGTGATGATAGATCTCTTAGCGTTGTAGGATCCGAAACAACCAGTACAAAATGGTCATCGCCGCAATGATGTATTATGTTCCATCTTTCTGTAACCTTCAAGATATCAAATCACTCCACCGTGCGAAGGTAAAACCGCCGAAGCTTTCACCTCACCACCAAGGACGAAAGATCCAAAACATGTTCTTGCAACCGAATCACGATGATATTACTGTGTTGTACAATTTTGACAACTTTAGATCATCATATTTTCCATTAGTTCTTGTTGCTCATAGGCTGGCGACTTGAGTTGAAAATTTGGCATGAGCCGTTTGGTCATCTAAACCACGCTTCATTGCAACAAACTGTAATCATCAGATGAGGACTGGCTCCTCCTCTTTTTTCATGTAGAGATGTTGTTTGTCTTGGTTGTGTTCTCGTAAACATCATCGACGTTGATAAACGCGCTCTTGGCACTTCTGTCCTTTGTACTTTGTTCACAAGATTTGTGTATCCTCTTCTTCCTTCTTCAAGTATTTTTAATCCTTTCATTGATGAATTTTTCTGTGACGTGACTGGGTTTACTCTCTTTAAAACTCAAAAGTGAAGTTTTTGATTAGTTTTTGGCCTACAAAGCCCTTTGTAGAAAAGCACCGACATCACCAAGAAACGTGAGTAATGGAGGTTAATATGTGAACAATAATTTTACAAGTTGTATCGCGACTACGTAGGCATCCAAATGCAACACACCGTTTCCATATACACCACAACAAAATGGTAGTGTTGAGAGAAAGAACTGCATACTAAAAGAAATGGCTAATTGTATGATCCAATCTAAGGGATTGGTCTAAAAGATAAGGCTAATCAACCGCAAATTACATAGTCAATCGCGACTCTACAAAGGCTCTTTAAAAATATAACACCGGGAAGGCTTGACTAAAAATTGCCATGTGTCACTTCCTCGCGGTATTTTTGGGCAAGATAGCATAATACCGCCATTCCCCGAGCGCGAGAAACTAAAGCATTGCGTTCTAAAGTGAGAAGTGTATATTTATTGGTTATTCAAGATGTCAAAGGTTATAGACTTTCACCACATTGTAATGAAATTATTCTTAGAAGAGATGTTAAATTTACGAAAACTTCACACCGCTGCCTAATTGGCGCTGGAGCTTTTCAGCCTCATGGTGCCATACTGGCAGATGTTCCTCTTCCTGTCTCTATTCCTCGATTCTTCGTGATGATGAAAGTATGGGTGAAAATCCACCTCCACCTCGCCGACATTCCTCTCCGTGATGAGTCCCCGGAAATCAACAAGCACCAGTCGCACCGCTCCTAGATGGGTCCGCTCAACAGGCGTCAGCATCTCACATAATCCCACCAGCACGGACATCGCTCACAAGCCCAGCCAGCCTCTCTTTGGTGGGTCGCTTTTAAACTCATGATCCAGACTTTGCGTATTTCAGTCATCCGATTGGGATACAAGACGAGGTCGAGGAGTACTTTTAATGGAAAACGCTACTTGGGATCTTGTACCCTTCCAAAAGGAAGAAGAAAACTGTTAGATGCAAATGGGTATACCGGGAATCCAAGTATGCATCGTATGGCTATTGAAAGAACAAGGCGGATTAGTTGCCAAAGGTTTTTCCAAGTTGAAGGCATTGACTAGCCGAAACCTTTGCCCTCGAGCCAAAATGAATTCCATCCGCCTTGTTCTTGCCCTTGCTGCCTCACATGGTAAATGGGAGGTCCATCGTGATGGATGTTAAATCTCCTTTCTTGTATGGGGATTTTTAAGAAGAAATTCACATGGAACAACCTCCTAGCTACAGTCCATAATGACTTTAGCCTTGTTTGTCGCCTTAAAAAAATCTCTTTATGATCCTAAGTAAGCTCCCCGAGATTGGTATGCCAAATGGATAGCTTTCTTATTGACACCGGATTTTATAGATGTCATTTTGACCACATTATCTATATCGAGAAAGTATGAAACCATCTCATCATCCTTGTCCTTTATGTTGATGACCTTATCCTTACCGGTAGTGACTCAAAACTTTAAACCATGTGGAAAACCAAATTTTAAGAAGAAATTTGAAATGACGACTTAGGCTTTGCACTATTTCCCTCTTGGCCTCCAAGTTTTGCAAACCATTGAAGGAATTTTTCTTCCCAGCCTAAGTATGCTTGTTAGGACCTTCTTCCGGGCTTACATGGACGATTGTAAACCAACCCTCTCCCTTCCACCGAGTCAAGCTTGACTTGTGCTTCTCCTGGGTTGATGCCACCCCCTCAGATCGCCGGGCTTAGTTGGTAGCCTATACTTGACTCATACCCGCCCCGATCTTTCCTTTGTCGCTGGTCTTGTTGTCCGAGTATGCAAACACCCCTCATGAAAGCTACTGGAAAGCAACAGCGATACTTCGCTATAACTGCGGGTAATCGCTCACTTTGGGATTACTACGCTCGTGGGGACTCTTATTGGTTGGTTTCATCCATTCAGATTGGGTCATGACCTTGATGATCGAAGTCTAACGAGAGGTTATGTTTTCACTTGGTTCGTGACCTCACTTAACTTCAGAAACAACTGTGTTTCTTCAGCAGGCGAGTACCGGAAGCGCCGTGGGTTAATGTAAAGTCGCAGTTTCTCCCCGCGGGTTTTCGGCTGCATCCTCCTTTCGCAGTTTGATTCCGGAAGCACCAAGATCCGACCAGACTTTGGTGTGACAATCAAAGTGCCATCAAGCTTAAGCCGCAAAGACCCGCCTCAACATCAGTGTAGCAGACACATCGAGCTACACATGCACTTCATCAAAGCTCATTCATGATCAAGCATATGCCTTTGGCCCTACGTAAGATCAAGCTGCATATTTTCACAAAGTCTCTTGATGTGTTTAAGCTTTCCAAACTTCGACGGCGTTGAGTTCGTGAAGCCGCCATTAAGGGGGATAGGCTCTAATGCCTTCCTTCCTTCTCCTATTGTGTCATTATTGTAAATCCTTTCCAATCCTATCCCCAAGTTGTTCTTAAGGGGGATGTTAGGATACTACAATTAGGAGTTAGTTAAGATCTACTTGGTCTAATATGTCTAGGGTAAAAGTGTGTTTTAGTACGCATTAGTATGCATTTGTAGTTAGGAACCACGGTCAACATATGTTCCCACATAGAGTGATCCGGACGGTTCATGCTCTCCTCGATCTTAACGGGCTAACTGGATCCGTATTAAAACCTGATTGTCCATGATCTCTATTTAAAGAGCATGGAGGGTCATTTGTCGATGATCGCATTGTGAGAAACCCTATTGCAAAATCTCTCTGTAATATTTTCATTTTCATTAATAACCGCCCTAAGTAGTCAAGGCTATTTCAATAAATGCGGATGTTTCCAGAGGGGTTTTACCACTGAAACATCGGTGTTGATCTTTGATCCGCTATGTGAGTGGTTAATGAGGTCGCCCTCCGGTCGTGGAATACCCGTGGTTGTCAACAGAGGATAGATTTGAGGTTGGGATGCACATAAGGTGTCTCAACAAAATGAATGGAGTGGAGTTGGGTTGCAATGCCCAATGACCTTTTTTTGAGGATCTTTTCCATGCAATGGGAACTATGATCTTAGGGGAGCTTGTTTTGATGCCTTGGGAACCTATATTGTTGTCCCTCATGTTGGAATTGCATGCTTAGTTCCTTAAACGCGAGAATGGGGCCTAGAGTGAATAATCATTTGACACCAAGAACAATGTCACAACCAATCATACAGTTCATAGAAAACATATGATTTCGTGTGGATATTGACCAATTTGAGTCACACATTTTCACATCGCCCCCACATTTCATGGAATCACCATTGGCAATCAGATTTGAAAATTATTGATGGAATAGATGTAACAATTGACTTCTTAGAAATGCATGCATGAATAAAATTATGGGTGCTACCATTGTCCATAAGAATGATGACTTTCTCCTCATTTTTGACAAATCCAATTAATTTGAGAGTCTAGGAACAAAGAATCTAGTGAGGGAATTAAGTGAAAACACCCAACAACGCCTAGTGGATCAGAGGGTGGGTTCAGATCAGATAGTGGTGGTAGTTCCTCCACAAGTAGAACAACAACATCTTCTTCAAAAAATATCCTCAATCACAACCAGTGATTATGTTCCTTATGAATTTGCAGCTCCCAAAAATATATCACAATTATAACAACGACCCTTGAGTTGACATTCAACCATTTCAGCCCAAGTAAATTTTTAGATCTTGAGGGGAGTTGAAGGAGGCATAATGGTAATGAAGGAGGGAGGAAAGGAGGGTTTGGCGGGTTCTAGGAGGATCAAGCACCGGTTGTGCTTCCCTTTGGCTCATTGAGTAGCTTCTAACCAAGTTTGGGGGCTGCCCATGAGAACATGGGCACAAATTCATCTTTGAGACCACTGATAAATCATTTACTAAAGAAAGCATCATTCCCTCTGTTCTAAAATTCAAGTGCTCAAATGCGACAATAAAATCTCCCCGCTGTCCCATACTACTTAACTTACAATAGATCAATGGTGGGTGTAAGAGTCAGTGTTGCCTTTTGAAAGTTTGACACGAACTATGTCCAAGAAACATACCTCTGGCATGCATTTTTACACCATTACCACCATTACCAGTTCCTGGATCCGTGATGTAGGACAATCAGAATCTAAGCTTGATAAATAATCGCGAATGCCATGGAGAGAAATAATGTTCCGCTTGGGTTACCCAACTTGTATGATCCGGATCCACTCCAAATTTACCCACCACCTAGAGGCGAGGTCTCGGAAAGTGGGTGTATTAGGACTCCAATGGGAAGAGTCATGGTATCAATAATGAAGTACCAAGGAAAAGTGTTTCTCACAACTTAGGCATCTAGGGGTGAGAAATTACTGAATGGGAATCTAGTCAAATTAATTTGTGAGATGGCAAATTAAAATATAACTTTATGATTAAAGGGAGGGTGAGTGAAGAGATACCAAATCTCAACCACCCATCCATCTAATCCTCAAACCGCGGATTATAAAAACCTCACCCTCATGAGGTTGATTAAGGCAAATGGGCTTAATTCATTCTGAGCGCTGAAGAAATCTGGTGAGATGCCAAGAGGTTCTGGTGAGATGCCAAGAGCAATACTCTGTTGAGAGAACAAGAGGAGTTTAAGCATTCTTGTTGAGAGAACAAGAGGAGCTCAAGAATTCCGGTGGCGAGAGAAATCAAGAGAGAAAGCAAGAGAGAGGTTGAGCTGAAAAAAGAGACAACATTTGCTGAAGAAGAGAACGCATCCCAAAGCAAAGAGAAGGCTGGATTTCTATTAACAAGGAAGAACAAGCCGCACTGTGACGGATTTCCAGGGAGGTCATACATCATGTAATGTGCGTACTGTGAATTGAGGAGGACAATGAATTTCTGAGAGGTTGGCATGCATTCCAAGGCCGCCATACAACATTTGTTGGCACATAAATTGAGGTAACTACATAATATATTTCCGAGGTATTTCCATAATACCGTACAATCTTTAGCGCGTGAAGTTTTGCACCTAATTGCATTCAGTTAATATTAATTGTCGCGACAGCTTGTACTCAATTTCGTTCAAATTGAGGAGCAAAGCTGCTGTAGATAAGTTTGTAAATTTCTAAGATGAATATGTTGTAAAAGAATTTCTCAGAAGCTCATAATAATACAAAGCCCTCTCTAACCGGTTTTCCCTTGTGGGTTTTTCCAGGTCGCTAGACCGGAATTCTTTTGTGTCTATATTTTCTGAATATATTGTTGATACTTTATTTCGCGATTGAAATCCATGTTCAATCTCATGTTTCCAAAATTTATTTTCTCTGCTGTTTATATCAAACACTGTGCTGTCAGATTATTGAAACACTGTGTTGTGCATATGTCAAACACTGTGTCAGAAAGTATTGGCGCTGAAACACTGTGTCAGTTAAGTTTTTATATGCTGAAACACCAGGCTGTAGCTTATGCTGAAACACCAGGCTGTAGCATATGCTGAAACACCAGGCTGTAGCATATGCTGAAACACCAGGCTGTAGTATATGATGAAACACCAGGCTATAGCATATGCTGAAACACCAGGCTGAGTATATGCTGAAACACCAGGCTGTAGTATATGCTGAAACATAGTGCTGAGTCATATGCTGAAACACCGCTGTGAGTATATGCTGAAACACCAGGCTGAGTATATGATGAAACACCAGGCTGGGTATATGCTGAAACACCAGGCTGTAGTATATGCTGAAACACAGTGCTGAGTCATATGATGAAACACCAGGCTGTAACATATGCTGAAACAATGCTGAAACTGAGTTTGGCATTTAAATTTGACTGAAAAGACAGCAAGAATGAAAAACTGGGTTGGGATTTTGAAAAATTAACAATCCTGATAAGATGGTTGTTCAGAAGAGAAAGGGTTCTGGGAATGACCCATGAAGTGTTCAAAGGTGGCTTTAAGGTCTTTGAGGTAGGCACATTGTTCTTGGAGGACCTGAATAGACAAATTGATTGAGCTAAGGTTTCCATTGATATTCTTGATGTCTTCCTTGTTCTAGTGGGTGTCAACAATCAAGGTATTGAGTTCTTGGGCTCGTGTGGTATCCATTTGGAAAAATGGGCAGGAAAATGGTATAGGGGAAACACAAGGGGTCTAGAGGGGTGGGTGGGACCACTGAGAAGAAGGGTGTCAAATGATCGGTACCACTATGATCAGGGAGAAAAGGGGGATCCAATAGGATAGGGGCCAAATAAGGGTGTCAGAGAAGAGTTGGGTCCAAAATAAACAAATTGTGCTCAAAATGATAGGTATCACTGGAATCGGGGCGAAGAGAGAACCTAGTAGGATAGGTCCCAAATAAGTGTACTGACGAGACCAATATACTCATTTTTTTTGTTACTCCCGCAGAGTTATACTCCGGCCTAAATAATATTGCAGTGACGAAATATCCAAATGCTTAATAGGAAGAAATGTGTAGTAATTTTCAACCAAAATGCAGAAGGCACAGTTGCATGACAATATATCTTGTCTGTTCTATTTTTGTTTCCATCCCCAGGGGTAGGATATTCAGGGTTTCTACAGACAAGGGTTTGCCCTGTGATATAACTCTCTGATATATGTGAGGGGTCCAACAGTAGTACTCGGCCCAATATCTCAAAGCACCAACCAAGGAGGCTAGACCGTGCCCTTACAGATTCTAACCTTGTACAATATCTACTGCAAACAAATATTCAGTAAAAGAACAAAAAATATACAATGGAAAATACAAACATTACAAAGATATATTTCCCTTGGAAACCCAAACTGGGAAAACCAACATATTCTATATTCATTCATGTGTGATACATTGTTTACAATAAAATATACATATAGGAGCCAGCGGCATCCAAAAACCTAACCCAATGACCTGGATTAGTCCAAAACCCTAATTCCTTAACCGAAAATAGAAAACCATTGGCA